>BQNB010042356.1:12226-46175 GCA_026074375.1 Tanacetum coccineum | reverse complement strand
TGATACCACATGTTAGATGATATCATTTCATCATCATAAAACACAAAATGAGATAAGAAAATATCTTAGAGAGAGAAATAAAAAGAAGAAAAATGGTTACTTGTTAAGAAAAGAAAATGAGAAGTTGATCATATCCGAACACACTATATATAATATATAATATATAAGGAGGATATCAATAATAATATAGTATAGTATTTCCGTCGGGTTCTAGAAAATCGCTTTTAACCAAAGCAATTTCAAAAACCTTCCGGGTCGTTTCCTCGGCGAGAGGTGAATGGAAATTTAAGGGAATGTTGGGAATCAAGCTTGATTGTCATTTCAGTTTTTTTTTTGTTTTGGTTTTAAACTATTTTTATGCTAAAAATTAAACTAATATTAATTATAAGATTTAAAACTACAAGATTATACTAAAAATGATTTAAGAAATATAAATGACTAATATGTTTGCTAAGTGACGTGAACTGTTTATTAAGTGCGGGCTTAGGTTTAACGAATTAAAATCCTTAGAAAACAAGTTTCAAGAAATTAAATGACAAGTAAAGTAAAATGCTTTTTAAAAATAAACGACAAGTATTAAAATTGCATTAAAAGTAAATGACGAAATGTAAATTGGAAAATACTAATGACTATTAATTTTTTAGAACCTTTTTAAACCCGCACTTAAATTCCAAATCACTAATCACTTAGAAAACACAAGTAAACTACTCACTACTCATAACGAAATTCAATTTAACAAACATAGCATTTAACGACAAAAATAAATCTACACTAAGCATGACAAAAATCAAATAAGCAAAAATATTATAAAACGATAAAAATAAATATACTCTAAGTATTGAAAAATGATTAGAAAATGGAACCGAATTGGAGACCCGCAATTAAACGTAAACCACCCGATTTATTTAGCTAAAACAAATAATCAAATTCGGTCTAGCTAAATAAACCCTTAAGCTACGCGCCTCGTGAGTTGACTGGTACCGAAAAGTCAAACAACAAAGAAAACTGTTAACACATAACAGTTACACAAATTTGCACTTTTTTTTGTTTCTTGATCCCACATGGTCCAAATGTGACCAACAAAACAACCTAAACTAGGCCCAATATTTATTTTCACAATTGGGCTTCTATACATGTTTGGGACGAGAGCACTAATTTGCAAACAGAGAGTTTATAAACACTTTAGCTCATCTACAACTTAATAAGCTAGGCAAGAATTGGATAAGCCAAAATACGACAAGCTAATCACGAAACATCTTATTTAAAACGAGCAAAGAATGAGCACTAGAATTAAACTTCTTTTTTTTTAAATCGAAATTTAAGCACAAAACAAGAATTAACTACACTATCGCCGATCGAATAAGCAAACGAAACAGATTTTTTAACTAAAAAAAACTCTAAACAATCTAAACCAAACGATATCCAATTTTAACAAATTGAATTATAAACGATCATTTCACAGTAGGCCGACATTTATCCAAATTGAGCATTATACTAGATCAATAAGCCTCAAGAATAACAAACAAAATAAGCTACTAAGCTTATCCGAACAATCTTAATAAGCTTTCAACGAAAGCTCTTGTAACATATAAGCTCGAACAAGATCCAACGAGCTATTAACAAGCTTATTAGATTTAAACTAAGAGCTTTTAAAAACTTATAAACGCATAATAAGCTAAAACTTAGCTTATTATACGGCCCATTTGAATTGAAACTTATTTTGGATTAGATTGAGGATCGGTTAAGCTTAGATTGAGCTTATTCGATCTTATTCTAAATTCAGAAATAAGCTTGTCCATAAGCACAGTAAATAAGCACAAGATTAAGTTTAAACTTGCGAAAAGCTTAGAAAGTAAAGAGAAAAAAGCAACATTAATAAGCTAACAAACATAATCTTTAATAAGCTAGAACCAATCTTGTTACAAATATCATTAAGCTGAAAACTCAACTTTTACAATAAGCCTAAAATAAGCTAAACACTAAACTAAACTAAACTAAAATAAGCTAAATGTTAAGAGAAAACTTATAAAAATCTAATTCCTTATGAGATCAAAAATGCAGGGTAGCGTATCACTAAATAGCCAAGTTGAGGGGTAATTTTGTAACTTTAGTCCAATCATTGAGGTGATTAATGTCCAATCATTGGCACTCCCTCGGATCAACAGTGAATTTCAGAAGATTGAGCCGGTCTTTTAACGTCACGTGTCCCAAAAAGGCAGCGTACCTAGTACGCATTTAATATCACCGTTCGATCATTTTCATTTAGCAATTGAAATGAATAACTCCAGTCCTTGCCATACGTCTTTCTCCCATTCGCTCTCCAATGTGATAATGCTATGTCACATGTCTATTTCTATTTAATTTCATTCGCACATGATGCATACGTCATAATCCAATCAAAATAACAATCTGAGTTTAAGTTAGACATGGAAATAATAATCGGCCAAAGAACTTGGGCTTTTGGACTTATACAAGCTTGGGCTGGCCCGGCCTATAAAAATGGGTTATGGGCTGGTCCAATAAAATCTGAGGGCACCGCTGGACTCGATTTTCTGTGCTCTTTCCAATGGCATGCTTCAGGACTTTTCACGACTTCGTCTTGGCTTGGAGTAATACTTAAACTTGACCAAATTGAGCCCGATAATTTCCATTTTTTTTGCACCGTTTTCATTTCTTTTACTTGCAAGACATAAAAATACGAAACAAACATATTTGCAATATAATTAAGCATATTTTAGCATTTTTGGTCCAATTAATAGTATTTTACGGGGTATAAAAGATGGATATTTTAGCAAATACCAGAAGCAGCACCCTTCCAAACATGCTAGGAAGGGGTATTTATAATTACAAGAGGTAAAACCTAAGGTGGTTCGTTTGGGCTTTATGTTGGCCGAACATAATACAAATGAGCTTTAAGCCTGGCACCTAGGCCCAATTAGCTTAAAAGTGATTCCCGTAAACTACGTTTTCTTATACAAGACTCGGGATTGATAATGACCATCACTTTACTAAAAACACTACTAACAAGAACAACCAGCGTGTCGCTTCAGATTCAGATATCTCCGATTCATTGCTGAGACTTGTTGTTGGAATTCTCAAATACCATAAGCTTTACAAACTAGTTTCCTTACCTGCCACTTTACCGGTCATATACTTACACCAGTTCTAGATAACCATCACTCACAATTCAAACACTCACACATTCAACTTTCAACTTGACATAAAAACATACACTCTCACTACTAGACTACTCCGAAATGTACTATAAATGCCTTCACCAGATGCCAACAAACCATATACCAAACCTCCCACCAAAAAACAAATTCTGGTATTTATCAAGAAACTTGGATATGATGAAGACCAAACAGCAAAGATGACTTTTGTTTCAACTTTTGTTGCCACGAAATTCATCAACCATGGAGAGCGATTCTTAGTATTCTTAACAGGAGTCTCATAGACAAAGACTCAAGCTGTGATACTGCTAGACTTCTAATACTTTAGATACTTTAGGGTATTGTTCACTCTACTAATTTGGATTATGCATCATTAATTTAGGATGAATTCGAATGGGAAGCAGTAGACAAAACATCAAGTTAGTTCGACTAGATGTCTTAAGGTTATTTTATACTCGTTTCACCAAACTTATCATTGATCACTTTCTATCTTGCAAAAAGAGTATTCCTTGATGATCTGATGTTGAATTACATAGTAAAGGTCAAGATTCTCCCCTTACAAGCTAATCAACACTATTGATAGTAAATACAAGTTCAGGATGGAGATTCCAGCTTTTATGATAACCGATGCGATCAAGCAGTCAGTAGGATACAAGTTTACAAACAGAAGAAGGCAGAAAGTGAGAAAGGTAATTTTGATAAGGTACCAAAAAAGCCACATGTGTCTCCAGTTAGAAGTGGAAGAGGAAAAGGTTATATGCTTGATAAGTGCTTAATCACACATATCTTTTACCTCTAAAAACGAGCTTAAATGACCAAAAACAGACAAAAACTGCCAATTATTTGTTTGTTTTGCAATTTGTATTGTGCAGGAAGTGGATACATAAAGAAAAGACAGAAAACCAAGCGCAAAATGACCAAAACGGAGAGGAATGCGAAAAGACTGTGCAAAATCAAGGCCAAGTCCAAAAATGACAAAGTCAGAGTCCAATACTGATGAATCAGATCGTCAAACCGGAGCCGGAAACTGAGAATACTATGGAATGCAATCTTAACCCATCTGATGGGTCAGGGAAAGCCCAATATTATAAACTGTGAGACTTTGATAAGGCCACAATCCTATAGTCCCCAGTTACAGCCAATCTCAGTCCATGTTACACACATAACCCAACGTCATAACCTTATTGAGGCTTGAAATAGCCCATTAACCAAAACCTGTACCTTATTGGGCCTTAAAAGCACAATAACATAAGTCCTAAACATTAGTGGCACGCAGAAAACTCTAATTGGGCCACAATTCAAGTCCAAAAGCCCAACAACAAAATCCCTAGCCCAACACTAAAAGACCAAAATCCTTTTTTAAAAAACTTTAGGGACTAAAGTTTGTCTTTTTTAAAAGTTTTTTTATAAAGAAAAATGAAAAAAGATTAGGGCCAACAAAAATGGCCAAGTTTGAAAGTTGTTTTAAAAAGAAAAAAAAAATATAGAAAAATAAAACACAAGGACTGTTTTTGCAATTTTTCAAACTTCTTTTAGTTATAAACTAGAGGGACCATTTTTGCAATTGTCCTAAACTCTTTTATTCTTTTGTTATAAAAACGCAGGGACCAAAACCGTCACTTTCCAACTTGTTTATAACTTGTTTTCGGGCTTAAACAAAGTGAAAGAGGAGAGAAAACATGATGGTGGCCATTCTTGCTTCATCTCCAAAGATCAAAATTTTTTTTCCCTTTATTTAAACTCCTGCATCCCACCCCCGTACCCGCCAAAAACCATAACACTACTTCCCACGGTTTCTTTCAGCCCAAAAACCACCTTCCCTAGTACCACTTTAAGCATTCCTTACCTTTCCCCACTCAAACCCTCAACCCCAACCCTATAACCCTTCCCATCGACAATCACACAACCGAAAAGTCCCCAACCATGGATAGAATGATGGAAAGGCCAATGGTAGGCTAGGATGAGTGTGAGGCTTCCTACATCTCAACAACAAGCTACTGCCCAAGGCTTTGTGGGACTTCTAATAAAAAGAGCAAGACCAAGCGAAGTCAAACACCACCACAATTTTTTTACTTTTTTTAGTTTGTTAATTAAATTTCCAAGTCTGTATTTTAAGCATTTATGTGTAATTCTGTTTATTTTTAAGTTTTTGTTGTATTACTTTCTTAGTTTCAATACAAGTTAAGAGCCTTATGTATTGAAAGTGAAAATGGTCGAATTTGAAATATAATTAAGTTGTGTAATGCTGTTTAAATCATTTATATATGTGTTAAAAGTTGTTAAAATTCACTTGTGATCAATTATCTCACCCCTTTCTTCACTAAAATCAGTTAAAAAAACCTCTTTTACATATTAAGGGAGTGTTTGGTTTAAGTCTCAAAATGGGTCAATATGGGTTTATCATGGGTCAAGTGCACTCAGCCAACTTTGGCTGAGTGTGTGGGGTTTATTAAGTCACTTAAATCACCAATTTTAGTTTGAAAATATGTTTTTAGGTTTACTTTTATATTTGTCAATTTTCAATAAGCATATAAAGTGAGCTAAACCACTAAAGCTGCTTTATGAGCCTTAAAGCACACCATTTTTTGTGCTTGTTGAGTGTTGTTTCTAGAGTTTTTAAAACACCTCTTGTTCTGTCCCTTTGGTTTGACAAGTATGAGTCAAAGTGTACTTTGCATTATTTTTGTTATCCCTCAATTTTGAAACCCAAAATTCTGCAGGTTGATTGTTTTTTAGGCCCTCATATTTTGAATATAAGCTTATTAGTCACCCTTTTAAATCTGTTTGTGCTTGGATTTGGTTAAAAAGCTCATAAGAGCTTATTTCATAAGCCCAAAAAGCCCCTTTAGCTCACTGAGTTGCCCTCCCCTGGTGCTGAGCACCATATTAAGCCCCTCTTTTCTAGCTTATTTTGTACTAGACCTTAGGATCTTTTAGCTTTTATTTATAGCTTATTAGTTGCCCTATAAATCCCCAAAATCTTATAGCTTATCTCACTTTCTAGGTTAGTTTAATTTAAGCTTAAAGTTACCTTTTTTCTGTTTTCTTTTATAAGCTGTTAACATAGCTTAAGTTATTTCCAGCTTATTTTAGGGCTTATTAGATGGCCATAGCTTATAATTAGGACTCCCCTCTCCTTATTAACTGTCCCCCATAGTTTTCTAGCTTATTTGTTGGCTTAAACCCCAAAAAGAAAGAAAAATAAGCTAATAAGCTTATTAAGCTTTTGCAGTCCAAAAGCTCACTTTTCTAGCTTATTTAGTGAGAGTAAAATAAGCTAAGTGCTTTACAAAAAGACTACTTTGAGTCCCCTTTTAATGTTCTTGCTTTTACAGCTTTTTGATAATAAGCTGTTAGGACTTGAATTGCAATCGGGGTCCACTTCAGGGACCATTTGTGTAATTTCTTCTTTTGTAGTTACCTCTGTTAGTCCCTGTGGTTAGTTAGCCTGTTACCCCGTTTGTCCTTGTGTCCTTTTCACTGTTAGTCCCTATAGTTAACCACAGTTAGTTTATTTAATTTAATTAATATAAATTAGGTTAAAATTTAATTAGTTTAATTACTTTTTATTTAAACAGTAAAATTTGGGCATTTTTATATTTTTAGAATTGTTAACTTTTTCTTTATTTAATTTTATTTTTTCAGAATTTTTATAACTTTTATTTTTTGTCTTTTTCTATTTTCTTAGTTTTAATTAATTATTAATCTTTAAAAATTCATAAAAAATCCAAAAATTAATAAAAAAAATATTTTTCTTTTTTACAAAATTTTCTTTTGTCATTTAGTGTCTAGGAAAAATATAAAATTTAGTATAAGCTTAATTTTTCTTAAATTTCAGTTTTAGACCCGTTTTGTCGAGTGCGTTTTACCGTTTCTTTTCGTTTTACATTCAAACGACCTCCGTTTTTGTTCTAGTTTTTTTTATTTTTCAAATTAAGTTAATTAGAATTTAATTTTGATTTTTAATTTAATTTAGCATTTATTTTCTTAATTTTTAGTATTTAGGTTTCCCGATACCTGATTCTGTTCCCCGTATTTTAGTATAGATTTAATTTTAGGATTTCCCTATAACTAATTTTGTTTCCCGTAGTTTTTAAGATCCCCATTTCCTATATTTGTTTCCCGTAGATTAAATTAGGTTTTATTTAATTAATTTTAGTTATAATTATATCAGTGTTTCCATCATATATTCTCCATCATTCAATTTCTCATCAAACCAGGATTATTTTCAATTGCAGCCTCGTTGGGACATACGACCCGGGAATATCTCTTCCGGAATCTTTTTATAATTGATTCTTTCTCCTGTGTATTTTATCACTTTTGTGGAATTTGATCCTTTTGCTTGGCCAAGGCATCTCGGGTTAGAATCTGCATTAGGGTTGCTATATAAGTGTATACCGTCAACGAATCAATTTTTGGCGCCGCTGCCGGGGAGGCATTTGCTACGATTGTTATCCGACTTTGATCTGAACTTGTCTTATTGTTAATATATCATATTATAAAAAACCAAAAATATTTTTCTTTTCTTTTTATTAGTACATATCATATAAAAAAAAAAAAAAAAAATATTTGTCCATAAAAATTTAAAATTCACTAATTGGTAAAATACCAAAATATAATATTCTCAACTGAGGTATTATCATAATAAGTTCCGGTGAACTATTGAGTTCCCAACTCGAACAAAAGATTTAAAACTTGCCTTCTGTGTCACTTACGATATACGGCTCACCTCATTCTGATTGACAAGCTATAAAGTGGGTATAAGGAGGGTTGTTCCTAGGAACTACGACCCGAAAGGAGAAATAAGCTTCGCGCTATTCCTACTCCTCCGCTCACCTGTGCGTTATCATTCTGAGAGCTAACGTGAAGTAAGAATGATTATCAGTTTAAGTTGTCTATCTGATTTTTGTCAATTGTGAATGGAAATATGTTGTTAATAATATTCGAAAAAAAATCAAATATATAATCTTCTTTTTCTTCGTCTTCAGTATTCTTTCTTATCCCTCTTTCTATTTTATTTCTTTGACATCATTCGGATTGTCGCCTTAAAGCGATTAAAGCTCATGTTCGGCTTGTGGAAAAAGAAATTTTGCACACTTCTGCCTTTTGTTGTTCAAAAGAGCATCTCAAAAAAACAAATTCTTTTTCCATGCCATGATTCGTATCAACAACACTTTAAGATTGAGAAAGTATTTGTTTCGATTGTGGAGACTCTGTCTGCATGGTTCTTAATTGTCTGAATGTCGACCCCCCCCCCATGAACGAAAGATAGTGGAGAAGCTTTTCAAATGTTTCCAAATTACTTCCAAGTCATCTAATGACATTCCAAGGTGTTAATGCTCTCAGAGAGCCATTCGTTGTTTTCAAACAAGGACCCCAGTGTCAATTCCTCACAAAAATCTCCACTAATCGAACCAACAGTGTTGTTGCGAGTGTGGTGATTCGTTAGATGGCATCTTTTAGTTCAACAACTGCACTTGTAAGTTCTTGTGGGAAAGTGCTCTGCTCATATTGGTTATAATTGATCCACGAAAACTCGATTTCTTTATCCGGAACACCAAACTAAACAAACTGTTGATTAAGATCCCCAAGTCTCCGAAAAAGTGTAGCATAATACCAATAATTTTTGGTCAATGCCATAATAAAATGTGGTTGCAATGAATATGATGGAATGGAGTTTGTTTTTTTTATTGTAAAATTCGGAGTGAAACACCATATGTTTTAACTCCGTTACTTCATCTAATAACACTCCCCCGATTATTTCAATAACCTATCTCCACAACCCCCGACTCTTTATTATGAGTAATTTTTTGGAAAAACTAATCGTTCATTTTGGGTTCGAGTGTTCACCCAAGTTCCGTTTATCCAATCGGAACTGTGTTAACAATCAAGACTTTAAATTCTCACAAAATCTCAAAATCTTCAACAACATTCCTTTAGTTTGTAACTATTGTGGAGGTCCTGTCTTGAGACCCCTTTTCAGTGTCAACCAATGAATAAAAATTAAAAAATAGGGGGGGGGGGGGGGGGGGGGACTATTATCATGAGCAAATCTTGCTATGTTTCTAATTTCTTTCGTGGTTTTGACCAATTTCAACCTCCGCAATATACCGTCTATCATCAGATCTTAAAATCTCAAAATGAGTTTTTCAATTCTCAAAATGAGCAATTCAAATCTGGATATAAGCATCTAAACACTCAAATGACAACCTTGCATGATTTGATTGCTCAAGACTATGCCAAAAGAAAGAAGAAGAGAAGGGAATTGCAGATGAGCAAGCGGCCTAAGAGCACGATATTGGAAGTTCCATTGTGATGTATGATGATGGAAAATGGACTATACCACTGCAATCACACCTGTTTTATCAACCGAGGAGCCCGTAAACTCTCTAATTATGGAGAATGAGCATCTTGACACAATTTCGGCAACGGAATCGGACGAATTCATAAAGTCTAGTGTTGAAATCCTTGTCCCAATCCCATGTGTGTTCTCTAAAGGTGTTCCACAATGTGTGTGATGTGCCTTTTCATGACAATTCTCCGCCTTCTTGACATCTCAAAAGATCAATCTGGAGGATTTCTCTGATTCTAACGTTTGATTCTGATTTCGACTTGATGAAGATTCCTTTCTAGTAACGATTGTCGAGTTTGTTGAGGCATCACCTCACCAATTCATGAGCCAGGTTAGCTGAGGTGATGGAGATTGTTATCCAGAAGTTGGAAGATTGAGGAAGACATTCTTTTAATCTAAGACGACTACCCTTACGTGGAAAAATTGTTGAATGTCAAT
Organism: Tanacetum coccineum; assembly: GCA_026074375.1. NCBI lineage: Eukaryota > Viridiplantae > Streptophyta > Magnoliopsida > Asterales > Asteraceae > Tanacetum > Tanacetum coccineum. The sequence continues at coordinate 36,212 of BQNB010042356.1, read as the reverse complement.
CGTTATTGATTGCTAAAATACAAAGCATTAAAGATAATCCCGTTACATCTTCCGTTGTGTGACCAAGTCTACTCTCCACACTTCTATATTCTTTTCATTGGAGGGATAACACCTTTGATAATTATTTTCCCGAGTCTGAAATACTTTACAGCTTTAATCTAGAAGAGTTAGGTTAGTGGAGGTCCCTACTTACTCATTTCTGGGTTATCTTTCCAGATTATTAAAGCTTTCCTACATTGATGATAACGATCATTTTAAAGAGAAGATTAAGTGGCAAGTACACATACTCATGTTGTTTTTTCTCAATATGATTCGTTTATCTTTGATCTTTCAAATGATCAGTTTCCTCCTGCGATTAGGAGTGAATTATTTATCATGAGGATGTTACGCCGATGAAATCGCTCAAATCATATCTCAAACCAGAGTATGTTTGTTTCTTTAAGGGATGAGCCCGAGCTGAGGCAATTTCACAATGGATGTGGTGGGAAATATTTTCCAAACAAAAGAACCAAGAGTTCATGTGCTTAATGTTTTGCCCACCCTTGAGTTAGATTTCATACCTTCTAGTGAATCCATTTTCGCTTATGTTGTATGGATCTTTCTCCCATTTCTTTTCATTCCCGTTATTCCTCCTTATCTTCTCTCCTGTGGGGATGAAGACACCATATTTGATCCCGGCATTTCAAAAGTATCATTCTTCTAAGCCGGATGTATCTCAAGGAAGTGGAACTTTCATGAAATTCAATACTTATCGTAGTCACTTGAATGAAAGTCCGATAATGATTTTAATTTCCACTTGTTTCCTCAAGGATCCATAAATCCTTGTGATGGGTCAAGCATCGCACCTAAACAAGCGCTTCGTGGGAGGCACCCCATGCTTATCCGTAGTTGTAATAAGTGTTGTTGTTGTGTAAAATAGCTTGTCTTTTCCATTACCCGTGTTTCCATGTTGTTGTTATTGTTTATTGTCCAGGATTGCCCGGATTGTGAAGACTCTCAGTTTTGTCATTCATCAAGAGTTTCACATCCTCAGCTTCATTTGGGAATCCGATATCCTAATCTTATCGACTAACGTTTTATCTTTTGGCATACCTCATAAATGGCCTTTTAGGATTAATGTAGTACCCTTCACACTTCCGAGGACGATGTTTAGTTCTAGTTTGGGGGGGTATCTTCGATTGATTGATTTCCTTCCTGCAGCATTATTACCACTGTGAACCGTTTTTTACCACCAATAATACACAAAAAAATTGAAAAAAAATTAAAAATTTTCAAAATTTATAAGTGTTTTGTCGCAATTTGCTTTTTTCTTTTGGTAGATAGAATAAGAATAATTTTTGACTGATCGGCGCCTTGTTTGAGCCCTAGCTAGTTCTTTAGGCCGAGCTTTCACGAATTCTATTGCTTTGAATTTTTTAAAAAATGTGAAGAACGAGAAATGATAGAGTTAAATATAAGTTTATGTGCTAAGCAAGATTCTTCTAAAAACTTATACGAGTAACTTGTGGTTTTCTCTCCCGTGAATTTCTAATCCACCTAATCATACGTACTCAATTTAATTCAACTAAGTTAATCGATGTTTTCAGAAAAAGCTTCAAATTTGTAACTTGAGTTTTTCAAAAACGAGATTTTATAGTGATTTAAAAGGATAAATTCCAAAGAAGCTATGAATGAAATGTGAATGCAAAAATTGCCATGTCATGAATATTGAAATTTTGCCAATGAAGCTATGCAGTTGATATTAGGAACAAGTTAAAGACGTGTCGTGATATCCCACTCCGCTAGCACCGAAGTGGGGGTTCAAACTAAGACGTCTTTACTTCTAGGGATCTGGTGTGTCGTGAATCTCACTTGGATAAGAAAGGTCTAGGTGGAGGTTCAAACTAAGACACCATCCTTAGCCCTATTAGGAATAAGGTGTCTAGATGTGTTTTCACACTACGCTAGAACGGGGTGGGTTTTCAAACTATGAACAACGGTCGGTTGGTTGTGATACTGCTACGTTAACCCGAGGTTGGAGTTCAAATAAGCAACGCATTCCTAGCTTAAAGAAATTCATGTTTATGATATCGAATATGTTGCAAAAAGTTCTAATGTTTAAATCTCGGAAATATCAGATTACGAAGTTCTTAATAAGTTGTTGCTTTTGAAGTCATGATTCATCTTGAATTATGACTTGAGAATAAGTTGGTCTGATGGTTTTAAATTAAAATGAGTACAACATTCATTGTATATCCAGGTTGGGGAGCTGGAAAATTCAACAAGTATAAGTATGAGGCTCCTTAACATCTAAACTTATTATCGACAATGATCTTGTTTAATTTGCTTCTTAGTATATTGGAACTTGTGAAAAAATATGAGGACGATGGAATTTATCCGTCAGGACATCCGTAGATCACTCTACGGACGTTCTCATTCTATGATCCAGTTTTTAATAATAAAGAAAGTCAAACTTGTTAAAAAAATGAGATAAGAAAATCCAAAAATATTAGTGTGTAGTTAGTGTAAATTCAGAAAATGGTGAAATCGGGTTTCATGTGTACTTCATGACAATTTGCGTGAGGACACACAATACCTTAGTTTGGGTGGATTTGTAATGTGCTTAATCCACATATCTTTTACCTCTAAAAAACGGAGCTGAAATGATCCAAAAACAGACAAAAACATGCCAAATAATAGTAAATTATGTTTGTTTTGCATTTGTAATTTTTGGTGGGCAGGAAGTGGATATCATCAAAAAGACAGAAAACCAAGCCAAAAGACAAAACTGAAGCATGGAATGGAAAAGACTGTGCATAATCTAGGCCAAGTCCAAAAATGACAAAAGTCAGAGTCAATACTGGTAGATATAGAATCAGCTGTCAAACCGGAGCAGGAAATAAGAATACTATTGAATGCAATATTAACCATTCTGATGGGCGGGGGAAAGCCCAATAGTATAAAATGTGAAGACTGTGAAGCCAATCATAGCCCAGTTACGCCAATTCAGCCATTGTAACACACTAAAAACCCAACTTCATAACCTTTTGGGCTTGAAAAAGCCCAATTAAACTCCAAACCTTGTAACTTATTGGGCCTTAAACAGCCCAATTAACATAAGCCTAAACCTTATTGGCCCCAGACAAACTCAATTGGCCCAATACACAGACCAAAAGCCTAACAACGAACCCAAGCCCAACAAAAGCCCAAAATCCTTTTTTACAAAACTTTAGGGACTAAAGTTGTCATTTTTAAAAGTTTTTTTATAAAAGAAAAATGAAAAAAGAAAAGGGCCAAAAATGCCAAGTTTGAAAGTTGTTTTAAAAAGAAAAAAAAAATATAGAAAAATAAAACACAAGGACTGTTTTTGCAATTTTTCAAACTTCTTTTAGTTATAAACTAGAGGGACCATTTTTGCAATTGTCCTAAACTCTTTTATTCTTTTGTTATAAAAACGCAGGGACCAAAACCGTCACTTTCCAAACTTGTTTTATAACTGTTTTCGGCTTAAACAAAGTGAAAAGAGAGAGAAACATGAGGGGCCATTCTTGCATCATCTCCAAAGATCCACTTTGTAAAACCTGCCCCACCCTCACCCCCGTACCCGCCAAAACCAGACCACTACTTCCCCACGGTTCTCATGCCAAACACCTCCCTAGTACACTCTACAGCATCCATCACCTTTCCTAACTCACTCAACCCCATCCCTTAACCTCTTCCCACTCGCATATCACACACACGAATGTCACCATCCATGGCTGTAGCAATGATTGAAAGGCAATGAGGATAGGATGAGTGTGAGGCTTCCTACTCTCACAACAAGCACAGCCCAAGTCTTTGAGACTTCTATAAAAGAGCCAAGACCAAGCCGAACCACACACCATTTTTTTATGTTTTTAGTTTAAAATTAATTCCAAGTCTTTATTTTAAGCATTTAAGTGTAATTCAGTTTATTTTTAAGTTTTTGTTGTATTACTTTCAGTTTCAATACAAGTTAAGAGTGTTTGTGAAAGTGAAATTGTCGAAATTTGAAATATAATTTAAGTTGTTTAATGCTGTTTACTAATCATTTAAATATGTGTTAAAAGTTGTTAAAATTCACTTGTGATCAATTATCTCACCCCTTTCTTCACTAAAATCAGTTAAAAAAACCTCTTTTACATATTAAGGGAGTGTTTGGTTTAAGTCTCAAAATGGGTCAATATGGGTTTATCATGGGTCAAGTGCACTCAGCCAACTTTGGCTGAGTGTGTGGGGTTTATTAAGTCACTTAAATCACCAATTTTAGTTTGAAAATAAGTTTTTAGGTTTCTTTTATATTCTGTCAATTTTCAATAAGCAAAAAGTGAGCTAAACCACTTAAGCTGCTTATGCAGCTTAAGCACACCATTTTTGTGCTTGTTGGTGTTGTTTCTAGCCAGTTTAAAACACCACTTGTTCTGTCCCTTTGGTTTGACCAAGTATGAGTCAAAGTGTACTTTGCATTATTTTTGAAATCCCTCAATTTTAAACCCAAAATTCAGCAGCTTTTATTGTTTTTTAGGCCCTCATATTTTGAATATAAGCTTATTAGTCACCCTTTTAAATCTGTTTGTGGGTTCGTTTTGGCTAATAAAAAGCTCAAAGAGCTTATTTCATAAGCCCAAAAGGCCCCTTAAGCTCACTGTGTTGCCCTCCCCTGGTGCTGAGCACCATATTAAGCCCCCCTTTTATCCAGCTTATTTTATACTAGACCTTAGGATCTTTTAGCTTTTATTTATAGCTTATTAGTTGCCCTATAAATCCCCAAAATCTTATAGCTTATCTCACTTTCTAGGTTAGTTTAAATTAAGCTTAAAGTTACTTTTTTCTGTTTTCTTTTTATAAGCTGTTAACATATGCTTAAGTTTTTTCCAGCTTATTTTAGGGTGCTTATTAGATGGCCATAGCTTATAATTAGGACTCCTCTCCTTATTAACTGTCCCCATAGTTTTTCAGCTTATTTGGTTGGACTTCTTGAAAAAAAAAAAAAAAAAACAAAAAAACCCCAAAAAGAATGAAAATAAGCCAATAAGCTTATTTAAGCTTGTGCAGTCCAAAAGCTCACTTTTCTAGCTTATTTAGTGGAGTAAAAAGCATAAGTGCTTTTACAAAATAGACTCCCCTTTGAGCCCCTCTATACAAGTTTTCTTTTATTGCTTTTTGATAATAAGCTGTTGGACTTGGATTTGCAATCGGGGTCCACTTCAGGGACCATTTGTGTAATTTCTTCTTTTGTAGTTACCTCTGTTAGTCCCTTTGTTAGTTAGCCTGTTACCCCGTTTGTCCTTGTGTCCTTTCACTGTTAGTCCCTTATTTATAGGTAACCACAGTTTGTTTATTTAAATTTAAATAATTAAAGTAGGTTAAAATTTATTAATTTAGTTTAATTACTTTTATTTAAACAGTAAATAAACAAATTTGGGCATTTTTTTATTTTTTGAATTAGTTAACTTTTTTTTATTTTAATTTTATTTTTTAAGAATTTTTATAACTTTTATGTTTTTGTCGTTTTTTCTATTTTCTTAGTTTTAATTAAATTATTAATCTGTTAAAAATTTCATAAAAATCCAAAAAAATTAATAAAAAATATTTTTGTTTTTTACAAAATTTTTCTTTTTGTCTTTTAGTGTCTAGGAAAAAATATAAATTTAGTATAAGCTAATTTTTCTTATATTTCAGCGTTCTGACCCGTTTTGGTCGAGTGCGTTTTACCGTTTCTTTTCGTTTTTACATTCAAACGACCTCCGTTTGTGTTCTAGTTTTTTTTATTTTTTCATTAAGTTAATTAGAATTTAATTTAAATTTTTAATTTAATTTAGCATTTTTTTCTTTATTTTTAGTTAATTTACGTTTTCCCTGATACCTGATTTAGTTCCCCGTTTTTAGTATAAATTTAATTTTAGGGATTTCCCCTTATAACTAATTTTGTTTCCCTGTAGTTTTTTATGATCCCCATTTCCTTATAATGTTTCCGTAGATTAAATTTAGGTTTTATTTAATTAATTTTAGTTGTAATTAATCAGTGTTTTCCATCTATATTCTCTCCATAATTTCTATTTCTCATCAAACCAGATTAACTTATTGATAGTAAATACAAGTTCAGGATGGAGATTCCAGCTTTTATGATAACCGATGCGATCAAGCAGTCAGTAGGATACAAGTTTACAAACAGAAGAAGGCAGAAAGTGAGAAAGGTAATTTTGATAAGGTACCAAAAAAGCCACATGTGTCTCCAGTTAGAAGTGGAAGAGGAAAAGGTTATATGCTATTAGGTGATCAAGAGGTAAATGTCCCTAGTAGGTTCAAGAAAAATGTTGTGCCAAAGAAAACAAGATCTCTCACTGTGGCTGACAACATTTTTGAAGAAACAGTTCCAGTAGAACTTGCCAAATCTCTTAGTATTGAAGAACAACAACGTCAACAATATGCAATCATGACTCAATTGACAATTGACAGACAAATTGAAAAAGATGTTGAAGACACGTATGCTGAATGGGGACAAAAACTCAAAGGTCCTATAATCAAAGATCCAGCTGTTCAATCATTGTTAGATTTACGCAGAGGATCCAGGAAAGCAGTCTGAGGCAAGAAAATCAACCAGTTGGAGGAGAAGGATTAAGTGTTGCTCATGACAAATACTATGAGTTTGAAGAAATTTCAGCAACTGATAGTGATGCAACACAAGATTCTTCATGTTCAGACACTGATGATGAAACTAATGATTCTGACGATTCTAATATGGATTTATCTAATGATGAACCAAAAGAATATGACAATGATGCAGGATTTGGAGTGTTCATGTATAACAAGTCTATAGAACCACTCAAATCTACATACCTTAGTCCTACGGTTACATGTTCCTCTTTGGAGTACATTCAAAGTCTGCTGAATGAACCACCTGCAAATGAATTAACGGATTTCATGAGCAACCCAGTTTATACTAATGCTCACATAACCTCAAAGGTGGCTAACATAAAGGGAAATCCCGAGGTAACAAGCCATATATCAGGTGCATCTAAAGTACCATTTGGTACACATGTAGATGTTCAAGAAACTAACCTTGTATTGCAGGAAATGTTTCTAGAGGAAGCTGCTCATCACACGTAATCTTAACTAGCAAATACAACACACTATCCTATAACAAATCCCCAACATAACTCACTTCAAGCCAAAGAAAAGAATCTTCTGCAAAAGGCAAAGAAGAACATGAGGAAGATCAACTTCAAGAAGGCAGTTGCTCAAAAGTTTAAAGAATATGATTAGAAGCCGGAAGCTCTTACATCTATTAATATCTTTAAAGTAATTGATAAGGCTGTCCATGCAAAAGTTTTGACAGAAATGAAGAAGCTTCTACCTACTCATGTTTTGAATTCTGTAGCTAACTATGTTAAGCCTAGACTTAACAACTCCATGCACGAAGTCATGAGAAACAACCAGATCAGTTTATTCACCAAACCATCAACGTTCGTTAATGATCTCTCAGAAATGGATCTAAAGCTAAAGCTACTGAATAGAATTCATCTAAACAAGTCAAATATAACTTATCCTACTCATCAGAAGCTGATGTGTCTTTTCAAAGCTTTAAATTTATAATACTAGAAATACTGATTTTTACTAAAAGCACAACACGGGCAAGTATACCCTTTCGTGTATAGTATAGCTTAGGTAAGTCCAGGTCGTCCCAAGAGAATTGTAGTTTTATCACAGGGTAAGTGTGGTGCACTCCAAGTTGAGTGCGGCGTACTTGCAGGTTTATGAGGCAAAATTCAAATGAAAACAGGGAAGTGCGGCGCACAAAGAAAAATGTGTGGCGTACTTGCAGGCACAGAAGGAAGATTTTCAGAAATTAAACACGTATAAGAAAACAAATAGCACCAAAAACAAGCAACAAACTGATAACAACTTAAAACAATTCTCCGGCAGCGGCGCCAAAAATTTGATGTGTGTTTTGCAACCTTGAAATTTATAATACTAGAAATACCTATTTTTACTAAAAAAAAACAACATGGGTAAGTATACCCTTTCGTGTATAGTATGGCTTAAGTAAGTTGCTAAGGCTAAAATGATTGTTACTTATCAAATTAACCAAATCGTGCATGTATCAAATATTGTAACGAAAGCAATAAAAGGATGATTCAAGCAAATGATTAAGGTATGTTTGGTTAGGTAATGATCACTAAGACAATGATATGTTTAGGATAGTGTTTATAAGTTTAGAAAGCAAGATAACACAAGTTACAAATCCTTTTGGCCTTTATATGTAACTAGTGATTATATTGATTAATAACAACAAATCCTTTTGACCTTTATAAGTTATTATAACCAATATATTAGATGAAATGATAGAACATGAACCAATAAGCATCCTTTCGGCCTTTATACTTAATAAAATCATGTTTAACCAATTCGATAAACACATATCTAAACGTCCCATATCAAAGATCACATATCGCCCAAACAAACACAAGATGACTACTCTATAATCAAAGAAGTAATACACATATTAAAATCATAAAATTCAAAAACTTTCATATCTAAAGATTATAGAAGTGTACCAAAGTTATAAGATCAAAATATGGTGATTACAAGCTTTTCCAACCAGAAACTATTATCAATAAGCCAAGCTATTGATTCCTATTATCCCAAACCTTCATGTACTGTCACTACACTTCTAGGATCAAGAAATAACAAGCCAAGATTGTCCAGCAGGGCTTCGATTGAGTGGAAGTATGATCAAAAGATGTTGTGGTACCAAGGGTAGATTGGATCAAAGGTTTGTCAAGCCTTAATCCTAAAAAATCCCTATTTTAAGTGGTGTAATCGAACTAGATCAATTTTTGTTAGATTGTGTGAAATGAAAGAGCCAAGAGGGCGATTTATAAGCCATATGGGGGCAAAAACTGTTGGGAATTATCGATTTGATGATACAAAAACAATGATACAAAAAGAATGATACAAAAGAATGAAACACAAGTGGATAAATCGCCAATGTTGAATTCTACAAAGATAGAGGATTCTAGAAGACTTCCTTAAAAGATAAAGATCAAAGATTAGGAAAGATTTAGTTTCCTAACACAATTAGATTTCCTTGTAAGTCTAGATGGACTCTCTATATAAAGAGATCCCTAGACAATGTTTATGTGTGCGTTTTTCTAGACGTCTAGTAGGTGTTTAATCATATAGAAGGATAACACTAACGATCTCACCAGTTGAGATTGTTTAGCCTCAAGGTCAAAGTGTCTTTGATCCCTGTTACAGTTAGGTAACACGTTCTATATTGATCAAATAAAATTGGGGCTTGTATGAATGTAAAACCTTGTAAATAACATTGTTTTTGTTTAAATTCTGCTATGCAACAACAATACTTTGTTATTATAGATCCTAGTTAAGTTTTAACAATCTTTACAATTGGTATCAAAGCCTGGTGGCTCTTGATCTAGGATTTACAAGGTTTTTCAAAAGAGCTTCGTGTTTATTTTTTATTTTCGATAACTGGCAAAAATCTGTAACATTAGTGTTTCAGCAAACCCTAATTCAATAAAAGCAGAAAGTGTGGATTTTGGTTTTCATGATAAAGGTTTCACATTCTTGATATGTTTTAATATACCAGATCTTAGGATCTGAATATTCTTGGTTCATGATTTGTATTAGATTCCTTTGGTGTTGCTATTAATTATATCCATATGATAATCTGCTTGGTATGTGGGTTATGAATAGAACTAATGAAAACCCTAAAGTTTATATTTACTGCTGCTCGTTAAAGATAATCAAGGAATGATAATTTGTGCTGCTTGTTTTGTTGTTTTTAAACAATAAATGAAACCCTAACTTTTAGGGTTTTAGGTAAATACTGCTAAGTGATCATGCAGTTGTAAACTCTTATGATTAGGGTTTAAATGTTGCTGCTGCTAATCGTTCTATTAGGGTTATCTGATGTTCGTTTATTTGGAAGAAGCATAAGGGTTTCTTTTTTGTTGGAGTTAATAGGTAATCAACAGAAGGGTTTGTGGTTCAGTTTTTGTGGACGTCAAGGTGTAGCAGGTGGTCGACAGGTTTACGACAAGAAAAGATTTATCAAAGGTATTTTGCGTTATGATTCGTGGATTTAGGAGTGAAATCTATTATGGTATTAATACTGCTTTACGTTAATGCTGCCAAGTATACAAGATTAGTGCTGCTTACATGATTAATACTGTCAGTGTATACTTAATGCTGTTGCGTGGTTATTAGTACTGCTAAGGTAAAATAGTCAGTTACTACTTCTATTAGTGATTAATACTGCCAAGATTAATGCTGCTTTGTATGGTTTGAGATAGCAGTATTAGTGCTGATGATTCGTGGTCTTTGGATGGAATCTGTTAGTGCTGTTTCATGAATACAAATAGGGAAATGTTGTTACTACTTCCAATTCATGAAGTTACTACTACCAGAAGTTTTAAGCAGTTACTACTGCTAGGGTTTTAAACAAACATTAATGCTGCTGATTGTTATTACATTACTACTGTTTGTTCTTCCTAATCGTTGGCTATTTATTCTTGGGATTAATTGCAAGAATTGGTTACGAAGACAATTTTTTTATCACTTATTTGGAGTTGAAGTGGAATTTTCACAAGTGTGTGTTCTTATCATCTCTTATAAGTCAAGGTGGATGGATGATGACTTTTGAAGATAACTTGTTTGAACTTAAAAACGATGTTAATGAAGACTTTTCAGAATCTAGCAATGTGTGATCTACAAACTTTTGGTGCTCAATGCGCACATTTGCTATCACTTAAAGGAGTTACGTTGTAGTGCTCAGTGTCTCATTTAGATGAGGATTTTGTCAAGAGATTGAGGTCTACTTATACTTTAAGGAATTATGTATGAGTTTGGAGTCACATGGATAGTACAAGACATAAGACACAAGTTTGGGTTATTCTACTTTAGCATTAAGTTTGTAGTACTGAGTTCTCTCCATCAATAGTCATTATAAAGAGCCAACAAAATAAGAAATTCAAGAGATGGTTAACATATTGGTTTCAAGGGAAGAATATGATAAAGTGTTTAACCATTTGGATATGTTACATGCACCACTTGAGGGGAAGGTTTTTATTTACTACTGCTAGTTTAAGTTTCTACTGCTTAAATTCATTATTCTTATTATGCATCATGGAGGGTAATTTGAGACATTGGAAAGCTTGGATTAGAAGTGCAATATATGGTTTGTAGTTGTAATGATCAAAGTTGTAGTCCCCTAATGGATAATGACAAAAAAGGGAAGATGTTACAAAGATGATATTATTTGCAACTTATTATGTGTGTGGAACAAGCATGTTGAGATTCATGATGGGTGGTAAAGAATTACTACAAGTTCAAGGAAATTCTTAAGTAAAGGGAAGAATGTTTCATTCATGAAGATCAGATTTTGAAGATGAAAGATTAAGCTACTATGAATCATCCGTTGGAAATCAAGTGTTTGTTTTGTCATTAACAAATATGGAAGATTGTTAGGAATATATTGATATTTTGAAGAATAACAAAAAAATGAAACCATAAAAAAAGAATGATACAAAAGAATGAAACAAAAGGGGATAAATTAAATTTGAAATTTGCCGAATGTTTGTGAAGTATTCTGCCAATGTTGAATTCTACAAAGATGGAGGATTCTAGAAGACTTCTTTAAAAGATAAAGATCAAATATTAGGAAAGATTTAGTTTCCTAATACAATTAGATTTTCTTGTAAGTCTAGATGGACTCTCTATATAAAGAGATCCCTATACATTGTTTATGTGTGTGTTCTTCTAGACGTCTAGTAGGTGTTTAATCATGTAGAAGGATAACACCAACGATCTCACCACCTAAGATCGTTTAGCCTCAAGGTTAAAGTATCTTTGATCCCTGTTACAGTTAGGTAGCACTTTCTATATAGATCAAATAGAATTGGGGCTTGTATGAATGTAAAACCTTGTAAATAACATTGTTTTTGTTTAAATTCCGATGTGCAACAACAATACTTTGTTATTATAGATCCTAGTTGAGTTTTAACAATCATAAAAACCATCGCACTTATGTACAGGTGTACCACACTTTATGTCGGTTAAGGAAAATTTAATGCTAGTGAAAAGTGCGCAGCAATTTTTGGGAAGTGCGGCATAATTAGGGCATTTTCATCTTTTGGCTTTTTCTCTGAGTTGTAGATAATTGTTTCCCGGTCGCGTGGCCGCCTGAATCACGTCAAACGGAGTTCGTATGACCAAGTTATGGTCAAAACAGTGAATAGGTGTTGGGAGATCTTTAACTTGAGTTATTTCTTCGTTTAAGCTTCTATTCTTCGTGTTTTCTTTGGTTTTCTTCCACGACACATCAAATGAACCTACATTAGAAAATATACTCAATTAAGTACCAAAAGTTCTTATTATTAACCAAAATAGATATATAAAAACACTGATAACGTATATAAAAATATGTATAATTTGAGCGTTATCAAAACCCCCCAAACTTAAACTTTGCCTGCCCTCAAGCAAATCAAAGAAAATAAATTTATAAACTAGATCCTAGGTGACAAATATGGAAAATTTAAAATTTTAAAATTTTTGAAAATGTCAAAAATATTGTTGGTTTTATTATAAATAAGCGAAAAAGACGCAAACACTCCCCCCCCCTCCACTTAAGGGTTTGCTTGTCATCAAGAAAAATAAGGAAAAATAAAGATAAATAAGCTTTACAAAATAAAAATAGAATTATGAAAAATATTTTTGGATTTTTAATATGTGATAATGGAGATGTTTGACAATACCCAATGATTCTCAAGCTGTTATAACATGATCAAGCACGTCACGAATAAGGAAAAGTATAATTCACTCAAACACTCATATATGATGTAACAGAGGATAAAAAGGAAATCACACTCAATTGCTCAGAAATGATTCATTAAGTTACCATAGGCTTGTACAAGAAACAAAACTACACTAACGTGGCGTAAGCACCCGGTATAAATATCAAAAGAAGACTTTTATTCGGGTTGTAACGTTAGGCTAAGGTTTTTTATAATATACATGTTGAACACAAGCACCCAGAAACCATGTTGCTAGTTACGATAATAAGGGTGTGGATAAGGCATGAGAAATATATACAGGAATTGGTTTTATAATATACATGTTGACAAGTCCAAGAAACCCATGTTGCTAGTTACTAAACATACCACAAACCCGAGAGATAATCGAACCTCTCATCAGTATATCCAGCATATATCATAATTAACAATACGTCGCAAGTGCCAACAACAATCCAACTCTTATTATTTTTTCTTCGATTCAAAATTTATTTTTTTATATTATTTTTTAATCTTTTTTTTCTCTTTTTTTCAACTAACAATTCTCCCACACTTGAGATAAGGATACACCATAAAAAATATAAAGAACGAACTTTGCAGTATTCATGTCTGTTAAAATGGCACAACACTTATAGCAAAGCGCGAGCAAACTATAAGAAAAAATCAACCAATCATACCAATGAACTAGCAACCAACCGTAGACTTTCGACAAGGGGTAAGGCTAGGGTAAAGGTTATATAGTTTTGTATTTTTTTAGTGGATGATAAAAATGAATTGAATGGCTCAACACGTTTAAACTAGGGGTATCTAGCACTAAAGATGAGTGCTACAAAAGGGTTTTATTTACGGGTGGTTAGCCAATCAGTGTAATTAGCTAAAAGAATAAATACTATGAAATGGATGGGCTAATTTGGGTTAAATCCTATGTTTCCTTTTTATCACTTAAAAATACTTATATCACGTGAACATGATCTCACTGCGGTCTCGTAATGATTATTAAGCACAAGTTCTAGAATCAATAAATCACCTGCACACTCATAAAATAAGGAATCAAGCATAAAAGATGTATGCTAATAATAATTGGCTCAAAAACCTCACATATTTACTGGAATGGTTATAAATGTGCAAGTAATGTCATCGATCCCGAGTCAGATCTGCTTTATCAATCGGGACACATCTCTGATTTCAAATACTTTATTTATTTACTAAGTTTTATTCTAATATATTAACCTAAATGACAAAATAAATTAAAAATAAGATTAGATTTTTAGATTACCGAGGGCGAACAAAAGTTAGAAATTAATGAGTCTAATTTTTCCAATTCATTTCCCCCCACACTTAAGTTGAGCATTATGTGTAATTAGAAAACAACTTAAAAGTAGGACAAGCGGGAAAAATAAGTATAGGAAAAACGAGACTTCCCAGGACTAATAAGTGTTCCGTTGAATTCTAAAAGATATGGCCCAAAACGCCAAGCATGTGAATTCAACCATATATATACCGTATATATATATATCACTTCCTAAAGTGATAAGCTATCAGCACCAATCCAAGCTCTACCTATTTATTTAGTCTAAAAAATAAATAAAACTACGAAAACCGTAAAATACTAAAGCGCACTTTCATAGGCAACACGATTGCATTTAACGTATGCAACAAGCCTTTAAACCCCTATGTTTCCCGAGTGGAAGAGTTATAGTCTCGTGAGGGTTTTCAGCGAACACACACACAAAGTTTGTTAAATTTCTTTTTTGTGATACGAGATACATCAAAGGTACAGCGTGCAGTCTGCTGACGGTTTTTTCTCGAGTTATGCATATGAAAAAGATATATTATGTATATAAATATTATATAGAGCAATATAGAATAGTATATATATATTATATATAATAGTAATATATATAGTATATAATATAGTAGGAGATATAATATTAAATATATAGTATATAAATAGTATATATATATAAATATATATTAATAGTATAATTATATAAATAGTAGAGGAGAGAGAGAGAGAGAGACGAGAGGTGCGAGAGAGAGAGAGAGTAAGTGATCCAGTTAAAGTAAAATGAAAATAAAAGTGGTGTAGGAATTGACTTAAACCACACATTTGGAGAAGCGAATGAATTGCATTCTAGATGACATTTTTATTCATTTAGATGCACAGTTGAAGTTTTGAAAGTTAATCTGATATTGTAGTAGTGGTGCAAATTAATTTTCATTATTTCCTAAGCATATGAAGGAAACAAAAGAAGAAGAGCAATCTGATAATCCATCTAACTATACTATCTACATCTAAATAAAAGCTGAAAACAACATTATGATGCATTATAATGCATCCTAAATTATAAAGATGCCGTCTAATATAAGTCACGAGCGATCTTGATAATGCCGGTTATAGTTACATACCTTAAACAACTAATTAGTTGGCGTACCATAAGAAGCGAGTATATAAGTATCTATAGTAGACACTACAATATATATATATAGAGTACATATATAGAGATATATTAGTATATAGACATATTCATATATAGACATATATACGTATATAATATATATATAGAATAATATAGGAGGTAAATAAAGGTAGTAGGTTTAATTATTATATGTTTAATATGATATAATATAAAGAGTGTATATATACTTAATGAATATTATATATGCGTAATTTATATAAGTATATATATATACGGTATGTGTATAACATGGTCTATATATAAGTGTGAGTATATAGGGATGGGTTCTAGAGAAAACTTCATATTCGTAGAAAACCTAGAAAACAAAACTACAAGGTAGATATTGCCAACATGTCAAACTTCAGGGTAGATATAGAAAAAACAAAATAAAAAAGGGAGGAAGCTATTATCACTCGTCAGAAACACACACACTCATATACCGCCGTCCACACACACAATCTCTCCGACATTAACATCACCGGAAACCACTGTTATAACCACCACCATCGAAACGCCACCAACAGCCCACGCTCCACCATTATCTCCATCGTTAACATCACTTGTCATTATTCCTCTTTTCAAGATTCAAATTCCTTTTTGTTGACATACCTAATTTATCAGGTAATTCTTGTTTGTGTGTGTATATATATGATGTGGTATTAGTTTCTAAGTACAGGTATATGTTTTGTATATGTTAAAATAGATCGCCAGGTGTTTGTTAAAATGTCTGAAAGAAGTGTTTGTTTAAATTGCTTGCAAGGTGTTTGTTAATATGTCTGAACAATAGTTTATAAATGTGATACACTAATTTGAAGCATACATGTGTACATTTTCAGAATGAGATTACGCATTAGGGCATCAAACTGTAATCCTACATAATTCTTGTGAAAGCAAATTTGATCAGCTTAGGGACCATGAGGACATACCTAGCATAGAACACACAACCGTGAAACTACCTAGATGACTAGATCTAACTCTAAGATTTAGAAGCAAATCACCTTTGGATAGTGTTTATATGTCTTATGCCTTAAAGAAAGAATAACCCTGCTAAAGAATGTATCATATCAAATCACTTTAGTGCATCCGTTTGACGAACTTTAGTGCATCCATTATGTTTAGTGTATCCGTTATGTTTAGTGCATCATTGGACACATTAGGGTTTTTGTTTGTTTGTTTAGGGCATTTGTTTCACTGTTTGTATGTTTAGTGTATTTGTTATGTTTAGTGCGTCATTGGACACATTAGGGCATCTATTGTTTGTTTAGGGCATCTCTTTGTTTGTTTAGGGCATCTGTTTGTATGTTTAGTGTATCCGTTATGTTTAGTGCATCATTGGACACATTAGGGCATCTGTTTATTTGTTTAGGGCATCCTTTTAATTTCCAGTCACGTATGTTTATTTTCCATCTTAGAGACAATGTAACGTTGTTTGTCTGTATTGTAATATAGTAAAGGCTTTATGTAAACTTTGGTTTTGAGTATTGGAGTGACCACAAAGTATGCTGTTAAAGCAAAGATACACTAGTGCATTTCATTTGTTTAACTGGTGTCACGATACTCAAAGTTAATGCCCATAAGGATTAAGTTGTGATCATATTTTGTTAAATATTAGCTTCATTATTCATTATTTTTCAGTTGATAGTTCGGGTGTAATATAAATAGAGATATAACTAAAGAGTGGTTACAAGAATTACTTTTCATGCATTTACAGGAAATTTTTTATTATTCATTCTGTTGGACGTGCTATTATTCATCATGGTCATCATCGACATGGTGCTAGAGCCACTACTTCTAGAAATAGATATAACTTGCTGCTGTGGTGTTGAAGGTGTGTAATTCATCTCTTTTTTTGGGCTTTTTATATATATTTGTGAGGCTGTCTATTTTGAACCATCTTTATTTTCTAAACTTGAAACCTGTTTTCTTGCAGCTCTGTATTTTGAGAACTAAAAAACATAAAAAGGATTTCTTATACTTATGTGGAGAGTGCCAAAAGGAGAAGGAAGTAAGGCTTGTGCATACCATGGCTGCATGGAAACAGGTATTACTCTTGTAAATATACGTGCCGAGATGGGTTGTTCGTGTGGTTTGTAAATTGGTCACTTATTTTCTGTAAAAATGTCGATTTTGAATTCCAGCCACAAAAGAACAACAATATTACAATATTAATTTAAATCTCTGAATAAGAACCAATATGTCTATAAGAGGTTATGCATAGGCTACTTGTGACCCGTTTATAGGTTCCAACTACCCAGTCTCTTTTTTGGCCCATTTGAGATAAAACGTAGATTACCATTCTGGAAATTAATATTGTCTTTTTGATGTCATCGGGGGGTTCTTGTGGGTGAAGGAGATGCTGCTTCTTGATTCTTTATTAGATCGTGAACCTGATTTGTTTTCACCATTGTTGTACATTCAGGTTTCATAATCATAGAATCCAAACTCACATCACCTAATTGAACCACATTTCTTACCCCTTCCGGACTAAGTCCTTGTAAAGGAACAAAAATATCGTCATTTTAGACAAAATGTTGTTCGTTAACGCCTGGATTTGTTAGATAATAAAGAACTAAGCATGTTTGGTTCATTATGGTTCGAAATTTCTAAAAAGTGGCTTGTTAGGATTATGTCTGCTCTTTATTTGAATGTCCCATTTAGTGATGACATATAAGCTCTAAATGTGCATTACACACCCAGGTTAGGTTTCGTTTATGTCAGACGTATAGTGATCTTAACAATAAGTGACATGGTTTGGTGTGCTACTCCTTTTGACCATTCAATCTTAGGAAGTATATACTTCATGTAACTATATTTTGAGTTTAAACAAAAAAAGTGATTCTTGCTAATATCAAAGGATTAGGGCATCAATGATTATTATTAGGGCATCAATCCAATCATGATTGTAGACTAATCGACTAGGTGATCTAATCCAATCTTGATTGTAGTGATGGCTCGTACAAAACAAACTGCTTGTAAGTCAACAGGTGATAAGGCTCTAAACCAAGTTGTAATCTTTTATTTGCAGATTCATATTTAAGTGCACTGATCGTATTCTTAGAAATTGGTTTTGGTAGGAAAAAATAGGTCGGTTTGACTGAAACACTATTTGCCCAAGCTTAGAAACATGATATATAAATAACTGTTAAATATGGTTACAAATTAGTAGTTGGTCTTTTCCATTTGTAGGGATACCCAATATATTTGAATACCAAGACCTGTTGGGTGAGTCCAGATGTCCATTTGTAGCTGGTCTTTTCCTACCAATTGCCGAAGAGTCTCCCAAGTCCTCCAAGTTTTCTTCAATTGGGTCTCGTTTTAAGGTATCTTTAATCCTTATTGTTAGTGTATTATGTACCTCCAAATAAAAAGGGTGATGTTAGATGCCTATATCTGGAAGTTTCTTCAATGGATCAAAAATATCACTTTTTGGTTTATGCGTGCTACTAACATGTTATGTGCATTAACGTGTGACTACTTTTGATACAGTTGCAATTGTAACAACTTATACATACACTAATTTCAACCGAACCTCACTATATCAGATATGTGAAACCAAATAATCAGAAACCTGCATATTTAAGAATGTGTACATTTTTTGGGTCGTCAAAGCAGTGTTTTGCTGTCAAAATCCTAAAAACGGACTTATTTAACTGCATCCGTTTGAAGTTTTTTAGTGCATCCATTTGAGATACTTTAGTGCATCCGTTTAAAGAATTTGAGTGCATTCGTTTCATGAGCATGCATGGCAAGATCATTGTTAGATTGAAATTTTGTGGTTCATAAAGGTCTGATGTGTTTACATTTCAGCTTTACAGTTCCATTGATGATATTTGCTTCTTGATGATATTTTGTGGTTCATAAAGGTCTGATTGTTTGCAAGGACTTAATGGGGTACCTGATGTTGTCAAATGTTCATTTGTCCAACACTAGCTAGATTTGTTATGGCTTACTATGTATGATTCAACAATGTACATCCAAGCATCACATTTTAGAACTAATAACGAGAGTGTTGCAAAACACTACTCTTATGCTGAAGGTCTAAAGTTATTTATATTGTATATTTTAGTGCATCCGATTGTATATATTAATGCATCCGTTTGTATATTTTAGTAAAAAAATCAAAATACAAGTCATTACTATAAACCTGGGAATGATTGCTTGTGTGTTGGTTTGTTTGCTAATGTTGTCATATTTATAATACAAAGTAATACGTATACTCCTTGTTGGTAAGAACTATCCGCCATATAACTAGTAACAACACATTAGGATAGGGTTCCAACTTCTTTCCTTTTAAGTACTCAATAGATTATACCGTTCATTCTCATGTTGGGACATATACTAGTAGTCAAGTTTTCATGGGACAGTCTTCATGTAAATACTTGAGTTTTTTTTCCTGTTTGATTGGATTATAAAGCATCATTTTCAACTTGTGTGATGGGTTTTAGACTTCTAGGTTCTCTTGTTCTCTAATATTGATGTTAGTTAAACATACTTTGATATTTTGTTTTATGACTGAATTAGAGCATTAATGTGTTTGTTTTGTTTAATGCATATGTTTTGATAACGTATTAGGGCATCCGTTGAGTATTATTAGGGCATCAATGAGTATTATTAGTGCACCATTAGAATTACTAAGGCATTTGTTTGTTATTATCATTAGAATTATTGTATTAAGCATCAGATTAATATTGTATCAAGGGCATCAGTTTATTTGTTGAAATTTTGTAAAATTAAGACGTTTGGTGTAGATTTTGAATTAAGATAAAAAATAGGGCATATGAAACAAATTTGACAAAAAAATGCATCAAAAAGTGTGTTTGAAAAAATTGTTCATGATAGACCTAATATGGATTTCAATAAAAGTATTGTTTCCAGTGTTCCTATATAATTATGGTTAGATAGTGCAAATCATTAGATTCAAGGCATTTGTTTGTTAAAAAATAGGGCATCTGTTTGTTAATATTAGGGCGTCTGTTTGAAATGATTCATGGTATATGTTTAGTTAATTTTAAGCTTATGTATGGCAAATGTTTGGGGCATCTGTTTTAAATGATTTAGGGCATCTATTAGGGCATCTGTTTGGTTCAGCTATTTATGCAAATGACTAGAAATAGATGAAGTGTCCTTAAGTAGTTGATGGTGTTTGGTTTCATATGGGTGATTGTGATAAACATGACATGGATTTCAATAAGAGTGTTCCTATATAATTATGGTTGGACAATGCAAATCAATATATTCAAGGCATTTGTTTGTTAAAAACTTAGGGCATCTGTTTGTTAATATTAGGGCATCTGTTTGAAATGACTCGGGGCATATATTTAGTTAATTTAAGCGTATGTATAAGCAGATAAGTATAAGCATTCTGGATAACACAAGCAATCCCAAACACCCCCTTAGTTACGGACATAGTATGTTGCATGAACCTAAATCTGTGAAAGTCCTCATGTGGAAATTCAATTTGTTTGTATTTCAGTTTTTGTTATGGGTTGTAGCTTCAAAGCCTCTTTATCTGTTTTGGATCCAACATGATTTGTTTTCTAATGATAGTTATTATTTCATTGATTATCTGATGTGCACTTTTTGAATGGTTCTTACATATGTAATATTAACGTGTCTTGAAACTGCATATTCGAACTCCCCCTTTACATTATTTTCTTGTAAACATACTATGCCTGTATTTTCATAACGTGAAAAGTATACACCTATTCACGACCTTATGAGTCTAGACTGTTTTAAGAACGCGAAAAATAGTCTAGGTAACTTGTGGTACCTAACTTTCAGGTTTGTATTCCCAGCGTTGGGAGTCGATATCAATGTTACATAGAGGATTAGAGTATTAGGGCATCAATTAGTAGTATTAGGGCATCATTTAGTAGTATTAGTGCATCATTATAATTATTAGGGCATCTGTAACTAAAAAAATCATTTAGATATTAATATTTTATAATTTTGATTATTTAAAACAACTAAAACTTTCAATACATTTTGATTATTCTGATAGTGATCGATACCTCTTTTTTTGTGATCTTGCAGCGAAATTGGGACATCAGACTCAGAATACCTCTGTGGCACGCAACAGATTCTACGTTGTTTGAAATTATTGCCTTTCTTACCTCTATTCTTGCTCATGCTATCAGTGGAGGAAAAAAATAAATACAATGTCAAGTATAAAGAAGTTGATCGGAGTGAAGTTTCTGGTTGGAGTAAAGTTTGAGGAACAAAATGTTGTGTATAAAGAAGTTGATCCAGCTGGCGCTGATGCGCCTATGCAGTAAGAACGTGAATGTGTATTAATTTCTTTTTGCCTTTTGGAACGTGGGAATAGTGATGAACATCAATGGTCTATTTTGTTGTAAGAATCATCGATGTCGTAATCTACTGTCTGTCAAACATGATGTATTACCGGATATTAATGTATGTAGCTGGCTTATGTGAAATATAACACGTTATGTTGTAACTGTTTATATTGTTTAAGAATGTAGTCTATAGTATTATCTTTAAAATGTTATACACCAGTGTTGGTATATTTATCAGTTCATGGGGAAATCCAACCGTTAAGAGATCTAAGAAGTTGCAAATAAGGATTTTGTTCTGCATATTCCAGTTGCTTTATTTGTGATTGCAAGTACAACACATGTCGATTCTAGTTTTGCGACTTGGATTATGTTACTGTAGGTTATCTGAGATGAGGTAATGCTTTGCCACATTTTCATTTACCTGTGCTTGGGGTCGTCACCGGTCTCACAGGAAGGCGCCTATCTCTAAGGTTCCTTCCAGCTGTCTAAGACTATCTGGATTTTGGCTTGGTTGAACTCTAAAAAAACATGAAGTCAATATTCTTCCATTTAAACATCAACCAACCAAACATAAACTAGATAAAATTATAGATAAACTTATTTCTTAAAAGTCAGATTCATTTTATTAACAAAAACTCATTACATACTATTGCACTTTTCATCCAAACTACACTATTACAGCTTATTCAGATGTGTTAGGTTCCCCAACATATATTTGAAACTATACTACAAACATCAGAGCATTTAACTACTCAGTCACTTTACATCGTTGCTTTCACTTGGTGTGTTGCTTTCATTTCCAGTCAGGTATCTCATCATGTCTTTATTCTTCACCCTTCATACAGGAGCACTTTACATCCACTAAGCGCCTCATTGAATAATAACATTGAAAACATGAGCCATTTTAATTGTCAATGATCTGCAGTGTATATGCTTAAATACTTTTATTCATAAACTATACGCAAATTTAACTTGGATTATCTATTTAGGGCATCAGCATAGATAAAAAGTGCATTACATATTATTGATTACCTAAACTAAAGATGGAACTATTTACTGCTTATGTATATATATAAAACTGATATAAAGTTAAATCAAATAAAAAGGCCATCACACATATAAAAAAGGTGCACCACACTTAAAATAAGCATACTTAACTAATTACCTCACCAACTAATGATTTAAACAGCTACAACAACATATAAAAACTAGGGCATTAGTGTATTGGTATGTTTTAGTGTACAGCGTTTTGATATGTTTAGGGCTCGGTCATAATAGGGTGGTATCTGTTTGTATATGAGTTCCATCGATGACCAATATTCTATAGCGCTCTATTTAATGGTATGTTGTGTTTAGTGTATCTGTTTAAATTAATAAATTCTCATTTTATTTGAAATTAAAACTCACATGTTAGTACTGAATATCCTGTAACATTTCCAGAAATTGGAATAGGTGTGAGTTAGCAAATTTACACTTCAAGATAACTATGATCTGATAGGATTAGACAAAGAGTTACGTCTTAAAATGTGTTTCTATTGGTGTGTTTAAGCCTAAGTGTTACGCTAAAAGCTCAAACTTTAGAGACATCAGCAATCTTGAGAACGCGCTCTGTAACTGGCGTAAAGCCTCAAACCACTCTCCCTCACAGCTCCCCCTTACACACCACAAATTCCTACAGGCTCATGCAAGTTACATAAACTCGAGCCCTGTCTCGAGCAATATACGCTTTACTTACTAAGAGCTCCTAATGGATCAAATCATCTCAAAACAATCCAAAAATTTATTACAAACTTTAATTTTTTTTTAAAAAATTTTTTTTTTCAACAAAACTTAAGATATCAAAGATCCTTTAAACAATTATCACATTATCATTTCTACAACTAATTACTATTTCACAAAGTAAAAAAGTACCTAAAGCGCATGAGCGTAACGATTAATCATCCTTACGCTTTGATAATAACAATAAGCTATTGAAACCTAACACTTTTCCCTTCTGTTTCCCACTGATCAAGTATCGGAATCATCGAAATTGTCAAAAGTAAATTGTTATTTCTACTAATTTGCTTCAATATTAAAAGTAATTTTTACTCGATAAAAACAAACATAGTCCCAAAAGTAAATTTCCATTTCTACAAATTTGCTCTACCCATAAACAAACAGTTGGCCATCATAATCGTTTTGAGATTTACTATTTGGCGACCAGTGCATTACAATGACGGGAAGTTTCCTTTCGGTAGATGACAACTGCATCCTTACAACATTATTAGTGCATCACAACTAGAAATGGTAGGTTGATGAAGAACTCCAACGATCGTCTAATTATCTGGAAATGATGACCCAACCACTTCTGCGCAATATATAGATATATAGAAGTCATCAAATTCATATAGGACTACTAGAAAGTGTATCACAATTATAA
>BQNB010042356.1:0-11596 GCA_026074375.1 Tanacetum coccineum | reverse complement strand
GTCACAATTTTTTTTTGGTGAGGATATTATAAAAACAGACAGAGAGAGCTAAATCCATACACGAAAAAGCAAATCAAATGTATGTTCGAAAAAGAATTGCCAGAACACACAAAAATGAAAAATCAAAAGAAAAATTCAAATAAAGCGTATGACATGTGCTAGAAAAAACAAGAACGAGCACATGAGAAACAAACTGATCAAAAATATGTTCAAAAATAATTTCCAGAACATATAAAACAGACAGAGTGGAAAGAGACAAAAATGTTAAAAGAATTGTTTGTTAACTAACATCTCAATTTTATTCATTCAGTAATCATCATGGCACAACAACAACATGCAGCTGATGTTCATCCAGACGAACTGTGTCCCCAAAAAAAACGATATGATCTCATGGATGCAAACAAGAAGGTTGATCTTGAACATGTGCAATGCCCACCCGAAAGCAAAATACTGACGAATATCATCAAGAATCATCTATTACAATTCCGTATTGTTGCTTCTTCCTCTGTACCATGGATCTATATGGCACAGTTCTGTCATACTTTGAAGGAAGACGGATCAAAGTATAGGCTCACATTTATGCTTGACAAGAAAGAGCTTTCTCTTACACTGGATAACTTCAGGACAATCTTTCACTTACCACAAGCAAATGCCGACAATCATGATAGCTTTGTGAAACCACCATCATTTTTAGACATGGTTCCATTCTTTAAACAACAATTGGGATTTACAATGGAGCTGAAGACATCATCAAGCTTTAAGACAACTGGTCTTCTGCAGCCATGGCAAACGTTATGCAAGATATTTTCAAAATGCTTGACAACACGTGTCACTAGATGGGATCAACCGCCGTTGCAAATAATGAAAATGATGTATTGCTTTGTCAATAATATACATGTGGATTATGCGGAGCTATTATGGGAAGGACTTTACTATTCTCTTCATCATCCAACATCGTCGATCCCTTATCCAAGATTTATAAAGATCATCATTAGTCATTACATGACTAGTATCCCTGAAATTTTAAGACGTGCTCGAGATAGGTATCACAACCTGAAAGATGATGATATAATGAAAAATATCTTTAATTCAGGGAGATACAAAGACAAAGTTGGAATGCAAATTCCAGATTGGATGATTTCAGAAGAAATGAAGCACACGAAGCATTATCAGATGTATGCAGAGGTGTTTGGGTTAGATGTTCCTCTGACTCAGTCACAGCCGACTGAGTCTACCCAAGGAACGCATAAGATATTTGCGCCCCTAGGTCCCCTAAAATGGATAAAGCAGAGTCAAGTGCTCCAAAATGATCAATTGTGATTTGTTTTCGTCTTCCTGAAAGGAGATCCACACGTCTTACTCCACCAGCTCCATTGCCAACTGTTGATAAAGCAGATGAAATGATTTTACAAGATACATTACAAGTAAGTCTTGCTGAGCATAAAATTCGAGAAGACCAAGAAGCTAGAGAAAATGTGGAAGTGGTCAAAGAGCACTTGGCGTCCGTAGAGATTGAAAAGATGGTGGAAGGAACAGAGAATGTTATTGATGATAGTTTACTCCCTAGGAATGATGAATCAAAGATTCCCAGCACTAGGTTAGAGCCCAGGAGTGATAAGGAAAGTCCGGAGGTGGAGATCACTAATGATGAAGAAGTGGAAATTACTAATGTTGTCATACCTGTGAATGTTAATAAAGAGGAGGAAGAAATAACTGATGAAGTGTATGACTTAAAGCAAAAGGAGAAAGGGAAGATTGTAGAGGAGTCTAGGAGTACACCATTCCCCCACACCAATTAGATCTCCTAGGATTCATACTGATCTTGTATCTTCGAATACTGAGAAACTCTAGGAATTGACGGTAACTGATACTAAAACTACATCGTCATCAAGATCACCCAGTACCAACTTATCTAAAACAAATTGACTTCTATCTTTATTTAAAGCCAAACCTGCTTGTTTCAAATGATACTAGAATTTCTTTCAGGAGTTACAGGGACTTTATACATATTTGTTTAAACATCTGAAAGCAAGGTTTCTATCAAGGAAGTCATTTGATACTCTTGCTGATCATCTCCAAGAAGTAATGGTCAAATCATTACCTACTATGGTAGATACGCATATTCAGGAGCAAGTTAAAAAGCAAGTTCCTGAGCAGGTTCGAGATCAAGTTCCAGTGTATGTTGCGGAAGGACTGATTCTGGAAAGACAAAAGACTAAAGAAGAGATGGAACGGATGATTGCTAAAGCTATTTTATAAGAGCGTGGGAATATACAGGCAGAAATTTCCTCACAAATTCATAAAGCTATTGATAATCAGATTCCTTCTTAAGTTGATGCGTCAGTAAGAAGTTATATCTCTGGACATATTCTTCATGTTCATCCAGTTCAATCACAAACATCCTCTGTTCCAAAACAACAATATCAACTGTATCTCTCTATGAAAGTCGATCCTCAATTGCAGCAACAAGACATAGTAATATGGCTAGCACTTTAGATGAAGTTTGAGAGTCTTCAGGTACCACAAACTACATGTAGAACTTTTTCCGTTCGCCCAAGAGATCAGGACGATCCTCATGATGATGCTCATCCTGAGGGGGAGAATCTTGCAAAGCGGCAGAAGACTTCTAAGTATGAAGCATATGTGTCTGCAGACTCATCATCTGGACAGGTCAATGAAAATGAACAAGGTCCATCAACTTCAGGAAATCAAGAGCAAGAAGACGATTATGATTTTTGGACTGAGTCTTATGCTTTAGATGATGATGAAATACTAACGAAGCAAATGTCACAAGATATTATGGAAGAAGTATCACTGACAATTGATGAAGCAAAAATAAAGAAAATGGTTGATGAGATGTTGAGATAAAGATGTACTTCAGGAGATGAGCATCATTATCACATTGATTAGATGAAGAATTTCCTGAAAAGTGACATTGTTTGGGAAAGTAAAAAGGAAATCCTTGTTTCTTCGCATCCACGAAAGACCACACCTCTAGTTCAAAGTTGTCAGAGAGATCCTGAAGCTTCACCACTATCTCTTATAAATCAAGACCTTTTCTATCTAAAGAAAGGAAGTTCAAGACCTGAGAAGATAGTATTGTTACTTCACAAGTTTCCTGTAATTATCTTCAATGATGATGATATCGAAGAACGAACTTCCAGATGGGTGAATAAGTGTGTTAAGAAATTTAATCATTATGCTCGATATGGTGTTAAACATTGGAAGAATCCTCGTGCAAAGATCTTCTACATAAGGAAACAGAAAGAGCCTGGAAAACCAAAGGAAGTGATTTATTCGAACTCAAAGATCATTCAAGTTATCAACAGAAAGTTAATCTCACTGCACCAACAATATCTTTCCCAGGAGTTGAAAAACACAAAATGTTCTCCATCATCTATGAGCCTGTGTATGGAATCATATACAAGAATAGCAAGAAAGAGAAAAGGGTGATGAGACATTTAGAGATTCATAAGTTTTGTAATGCAACGCTAAACAGAGTATTAGAAGGACACTCTTCCCCTTTTTGTCATAATCAAATAGGAGTGCATGTAGATGGTAAATAAACAATAAGCTTCCCCTTGTCGTGCATTAATCGATGTATACGAAGGCGAAATAACCCTTCGTGTTGGCAGAGAGGCCATTACATTTAATCTGGACCAAACTTCGAGGTACACGACTGACTATAATCATATGACGGCAAACCGAATTGACGTCATCGATATTTAAGGAGTTACAATAATGATGTTAAGTATGGATATATTCAAAGAGATCTCACCAATGAAGAAGTTGAGTATCTGAAATTGTTTGAAGAAGAGATCGAAGTAAGATTAAAGTATCGAAATCAGATGAGAAGATGGGAGATGTATGTGAATGGAAGACCACTTGGACCACGAAGAGAACGCCCAGAATAATCGACCCTTAGGGGGAGATTGTTAGGTTCATAAAAAGTGTTGATTATGTGATTTAGTTATTAGTCTTTATTTTGTTTAGAATAAAGTAGTTTGTAATAAGGTATATTATGCTAAAAGTAAGAAATAGCATAATTGCCAAAGAATAGGGACTAGAAGTGAAACATTAGAAAAATAAAGGAAGGGAAGCCTCCTTCCTTTTCCTATAAATACCCTTTCTAATCATCATTAGAAGGTGATGCCTTGTAATAAACTTTTCATTTTTCCCTCTATTTTAATAACATTTGAAATTTGAATACTTGTCATCCTCTACTATTCTCTCCAAGCTTTCATGATTGATTATGTATGATTCAAGATAAACAAGATCTATCAGTTATTTTTGGTATAAATGGTGGTTAATGGTTATGATTAATGCTAATTTTTGTAATCATCGACATTTAATTGTGTGTAAATGCCTTTATAGTTTCAGTTATAAAAAAATCAAAAGCAATCAAAAGCCTCTTATGATAAATGTTATTTATGATGGAGTTACAACTTTTATGATCAATGTTATTTATGATGAAGTTACATAATTAATGCTATTTATGATGAAGTTACAACTTTAATGATCAATGCTATTTATTTTAGAGTTACAATGCTATATACTTAGGTTAAAACAAGAGCCAAATTTTCAAGACCAAGATTGATCTTTATAGAACGAGATTCGTACATCGCACCAACCCCGACTACATTATAAAGAGTTTAGCACCATTTTTTGAAAATGTAGGAATGTTGAATGTTGAATAATAAATTCAGCCATCAATACATTTATAACATTGTAACAGCCCATTTAATTTATCATTATTCCTCCAATAGTTATAAAAACGTGTAACCGCTAAAAATCATTACTATCGATAATTGTTATTAAAAATGTGTAACCGTGTCCACCATATAAATCTACACAAACTATTTCATATATCTCTCACACAAATGTTATTTTACAGCAAAAGATAATCTCTCAATATACACTCACTTTCACTCCTCAACTCTTACGGGTAATTTCTGCATATATTCTTTATATTCTTGTTAGATAAACGCTTATTTTGAATGTTATACGAAATATGTAGCATCTTGTATTTTACGGTCAATATTTTAACCGAGCTCTAAATTCCATTTCTATTTTTTAAGAAATTTATTATTTTGTTTTTTAGCCGTTTTAACGAAAATCGTCGTTTTAGCTAGTTGTGAAGCATGCCTTGAATATTTATCCATTTTAACGTTGAGAAATCAATAATTCCATATTTTAGCTTCAAGAGCTTATTTATTTTTCATTTTATTATTTTTTATCTTTTATCCGCGTTTGGCCGAAAGCGCGTCATAATAGTATTTTTACAATTTTTAATATTTCAATTAAGTGTTTTAAAAACAAATATTGTGGTATAAATATAAAAAAATAATAATAATAATAATATAAAATATAAACATAACATATAATCCAAACACTCTTTTTAATTGTTTCTTTGTTTAGACTCCATCAAAACTAGAAACCAAACACCCCTTTTATCTTTTAATTATCTCCTACAAAATCCTAAAACAAACACTCCCTTATATAAAGATTTACCTATATAAACCTTTGACTCTTTTATAAAAACACACACATAACACAGATAAAAAAATGGTGTCCCTCCTCCTCTCTTTACTGTATTCGATACAAACACACCCTAACCACCAAAAATCTTCATCTTGATTCTTAAATCACTCCCGTTTAACCTCAAATCATTCTTAAATTAATACCCACCATTCTTTATAACCCCAAATTAATCATGCAAGGGTTTTTTTTTCAAGATTTATGATTTCTTGATTTTTTTTTTCAAGATTTTTGATTTTAGGGTTTTGTTCTAATTGGGTGCAGTTAAGGTATCTAAGGTTTGATTACTAGTGTTTTTCATAAGATTTGAGAAGAAAAATCAATATTTTTGGTCCTCTCTTGCTCCTTCTTGTTTTCAGCCAAGACACCAAAACCACAAGGGTTTGTGGTTTTGACCAATTACTTGTTTCCCTATCTTCTTGTAAGTATTTTCTTTGATTTTGATTTGGTTTTAAGTATATATGTGCATGTATGTTGATTTTGATAATTAGGAATTCATGGTTAATTTGGGAAAAGATGATTTTTGATTCGTGAATATTTGCGGATGATCAAATGGTTTAGTAGTGACTATAGGTTAGTGTGGTTATGTTGAATGCGAAATTGGTGTGAAAAATTTAAGATTTGCGAGGGTTTGTAAATCCTTAATTAGACCAGAAAGTTTAGGCTTCATTCAGCAAGATGAGCGTTGTTGTAAACTGAGATTTAAAAGATTAGTGTGGTGGTGGTCGTTATAATGAACGTGTGGTAAAAATTTGAGCTTCCAACTCTTAAAAACGAAAAAGATATGGCATTTTGAAGTGTGAAAACTAAAGCGGCAAAATTCTGCACACACTGTTTTTGCGTAGAATTTCGGTCCATCTTGCGTGAAGTTTAATTTGGTCATGCCAATAGCTTTACTAGATTTGCAGGACCCTATGATTAAGTGCTTCGAGTCTACTTTCCAACGAACTAGGCCTCGTCGATTTTCAGAATGTAAAAGTGAGTCAAACCCTTTGTACAAGATTAAGTGTCAAAACTGTGTTTGCTGTCCAGAAATTCGATTGTAAAGATGCTGTGTGCAGGCGGGTCAAAACTTAATATTTTTTGACGAAATTTAAACTGTAGCATCTTCATAATGTGTATGACTTCCCTGAATTTTTCCAGAATTTTTTATAAGGTTTAGATAGGTCAGATAGTGCCAAACTTTTGCAAAGTGTCATTGATGTGTCTTTCATAATAAGATTACTTAGGCTATGGTTTATGGGTGAACTATGATAGTTGCATAACATATAATGGTAACTTAATATGGAGGGAGATCGTCTAATTCGACCATTTAGCATTCCTTTAAGTATGATGATCCTCTAGTTAATAAGTCAAATTTCAGAAAATATAAGTGTAGCATTTAGTGATTCTCATTCAATGATTCTTAAGCATAGAATATTACTACATGCCGATATATATAAATATGTATCTATTTACCCGTATTACGATACATTTTATTATAAGTGTGAATTTTAAATACGCGCCACTTATTTTTAGGTCATGGTTGATTCGTTGGTGCTTATTCTCTTTATTTGATTCTTGTCCGACTACTTCCACCTAAGGTGAGTTAATAGCCCCATCTTTTCTTTTCTAATGGTTTCCATAAACTGTTTTTGGGGTGAGAATACATGCTCGTTTTACTAAGCCAACTTATTGATTTGGGTTAATACAAAAAAATGTTACTAAAGTTTGCCTAAATGTTCACCTAAGTTACTAAAGTTTTTTTGGTTACAAAAAGGTTACTCAAGTTTACTTAAGTATACAGATGAATTTTTTTAAGGGTAAATAAGCCAAATAATAAGCCTCTTTGTAAAGGTTCAGTAACCCAAAAAATAAATCTGTATACTTGAGTAACCTATTTGTAAATGTTTTAAAGGTTCAATAACCCAAATAATAAATCCGTATACTTGAGTAACATATTTGTAACGAAAAAAACTTTAGTAACTTAAGTGAACATTTTAACAAACTTTAGTAACATATTTGTGTATTAACCCTAAAAAGTATGTTAAATGAATGAGTGACCGACTATGCAGCCAAGGGTTCTTTTTTTTTTCTTAACAAATAAAGTCATTTTACACACAAGTTTCCACTCACACCTTGAGTCAAACTTCAAACTAACCACAGTTAAAGTAAATTATTATTTAACTGACAAACGAACATTACCCCAACTCACTCTTTTCAATACTGTGCACTGTAGAGTGTCATCTTCCTCATTACTCCGTTGACGTCACTATAATGTCACTGTGCTCACCAAAAAAAAACTGACACAAATGAAAACCGGGTGGTTCAAGTCAACTGGTTCGACCCGGGTTGGATGAAACCCGCCGGTTTGATCCGGGTGTCAAATCCTCATAAAACCGGCTTACAACGGACCGGTAGTGTCACCGGTCTCCGGTTCAACCGGTTCGACCGGCCGGGTCGAACCGGATTTTAAAACATTGCCTATAATAGTCAACGAAAGTCAATTACGAAAGTCAATGTCTTTTTACCTATAAATACGTGATTGTAATTCACTTGTTACTTAGCTAATGAAATACAGATATTTTCCTTTCCCTGTTCTCTCTCTAAACAAACTTGTAACAACTATCTGTTCTACAAGTCGAATCTCATTCTTCATTCTTGAGTTTCCTTTTGTAGTAACTAGTTCTGAAATCTAAGAAGAACATATCATATGAATGGTGTTTATGTATTGTGTTTTGAGAGAGTTGAGATTTAGGGAGATGGTGAGATAGATGTGAAAGTGAGAGAGAGATAGACGTGACTGTGTATATGTTTTTTTTATTAATAATATAAAGTTATATGGGTTTTAATGTAAAATACATTTGAAAAGATCAAAATACCCATAAAGTTAACAGTCAACTAACGAAAATGTTGGTCAAAGGACCAAACCCGATACGGGTCGAAACCACAAGAAGAGGATCTGAAAAAAAAAAGTTTAGAGACCATTGTCGTTAAACTCGACAGACCATAAAGACCATTTATGCAATTAACTCTTTTATTAATTTCGATTATTTCCCTAAGGGTGAATTTCATATATCCCTTAAAAACACAAGTTATATATACCCAACCAAGCTAGTAAATATCATATATACCCAACTAGTTTTAATGCCCGTGCACGCATGAGGCTTAGACATTATGTTTTTCTAAATATATATCATTTTTCTTTTTTCTGTTTTATAAGTTATGTATAGAGTATTATCGAAATCTTATGAAGAGAATACATTTATTAAATATTTTATATATTACGTAGTAGGATAATTAGTAATTTTTTTATTTTGATTTAACTGTCTTCGGACTCGATATTGTGAGCCAACTAATTCCAGCGAAACTACCCTTTTAGAGCCTGGAGTCGGCTCAAGTGAACCTCCGAGGCCACAAAGGAATTAATTTTCTTCTCGTTATATTCGAATATTGACTTCCACTTTAGAAAACATGTCAATGATAGTAAATACTTTTTCAAAAATTCAATTATTAGAATTTTAGTACGTATTAAACCAAAAGAAAAGAAATGTAATTTCTTCCAACTCATCAATGAATAGTTAGAAAACCTTTTTTTTCTTTATTTACGATAATTTATGTGCTTCAGTGTTTTTCTCTTTGGTTATACAACATGATTTTATGCCGACAATGAAAAATTCACTAAAAAGTCTTCGGGTATATTTGGAATGTGATTAAATAATGTTAAATCTTTGTTGGAAGTAAAAATTGTTTGCATTTGTTGTATTTTAAAATATAAAGTCTAGGGTATAAAGTTTAAAGGGTTATTTGTTTATTTTTTAAAGTTATAATAAAATTTGTAAATTTACACTTAACTCCGTATAATTTATTTAAAAATAAACCAATAAAGTTTTCTTAATTACCTCCTCTTTTTTCAAGTTTTTGTTTTCACAAATTTGACACATATATTTTTATGAGATTTTTTGTATTGACCAATCAGATCGCACGATTTTACCTACGTGGCAAAATCAAGCGTTCTGATTGGTTCAATTTTTTAATTCATAAGATTCAATTTGATAGAAAACTCCGAAATGATATAATTCTTTTATTATATAAAAAGATATAGATATTTATATAAAAAAAATTAAAACTCTTTGATAGTATAAACGAGATGAAAAATAGCCCGCGCGTTGCGGCGGCGTTATTTTGTTACTTAGTGGTTGATTTATGCTATTTTTTATACTCAAGGGGGTATTTTTTTTTCTTTTCAAAACTAAGAGGTGTTCTCATAGCATGTAATAAGAAAAGGTAGCACAAACTAATTCATTATTAATATATATATCAAATTGTAATAAAAAAACGACGTACGTCTTAGGCCAAAAAACAGCAGCCCAATAAGACCTAAAACTAAAAAAATAATTACAAAAAACAGCAGCCTCAGCAAGGCCAAAAACAAAAAAAGTAATTAAAAAACACACCCTCAAACTATATAGAAAATTAAGAAAACAACTTTAAACTTTTAGCTACTTATGACTTTTTATATACCAAANNNAAACGCACCCTAAATAGGTCATTAAACCTAAAACCAAGCACACCCTTCGGGTGATTATTACCGAAACCAAACACACCCTTTTGGCTGTTTTGGTACGGCTGACCCGGAACCAAAACGCACCCTTATTCGGTGATAACCACAAGAACCAAACGCCCCTTTTGTGGGTTGTTCTTACCACAAACCAACCGCACCCTTTGCGGCTGTGGTGCCCAAAAACCAACGCACCTTCGTCGGCTGTGGTCCCAAACCCGACCACACCCTTTTGTTGCAAACCAAACGCACACCCTCTCGCGGGTTTTATAACCGGCTGTCACCACAACCCAACCCGACCCCGCTGTCCCACAGCCCGACCCGACCCACACGCACCCTTGGCGATATAACAACACCAAAAAGTCCCTATGTTGCTGCAGAGATCGAACCCAACGCCCCTTTTTTTTTGTTGTTACAAACCACCCGCACCCTTGGGGGCCGTGGCTGTTGGTGATGATGATGATGTAGATGGTGTTATGGTGATGGTGTTGATGGTTGCGTCGGTGGGTGAGTGGTGGTGGTGGAAAATGGCGCGTGAGAGAGAGTGGTAGTGGGGATCGAGTAGATCGGCCCACGAGGAGCCTTTTTGGTCTTGCCGGAAAAATCCCGCCGGAAAAGTTTTCCGGCGGTGGTGGGTGGTGGCCGGCGGCTGGGGAGCTCGCCGGAGAAGAAGGTGGGAGGAGAGAGTGTTATAAGTTTGTGTGTGTGAGTAAAAGATGGAAATGAAAAATTTGTTATATGTTTATATATATATATATATTAAATGTGGCAAGTTGAATAAGTTGAGGGGTTAAAAGTGTAACATTTTTATTATACTTTTATAAATATCGGTTCGGGACTCATTTGAGCGACTTAACGACCGATTCAAATCTCGAAACTTGCGCCATTGTTTTTATAATCATTTTTCTGATAAAAATGAGTATTTATTTGATAATATTTCAGAAATATTTTATAACATTAAATAAAATATCTGTTATTCATTTTGTGAACCGGTTTCGCTCCGTCTGAAATAAAAATGGATTTCAACTCGAATAGTCGCGTTTTCAAAAACGCTTTTAATTAAAAATGATGAATAATTTATTTAATATTTTTATTAAATAAATACTGATAACTAAAAACAAATTTAATTGTTTTTGTGTGTCCGCGTTGTATATTGTTCGAATAATGTTTGCGGTGCTGTTTTAGCCCTTTTCGGCTCGTTTCCAGGTCTCGGGCAAAACTAAAAAGTTGTCAGGAATGTCATTCCACATCAAATTGCTTTAGAGTCCGAGTCGTGAAAACGTGATTTAGATGATCGTTCTTATAAGTCAAGCCAGACCCTAAAAGTCAAAGATTGACATCGTCATTCTAAATTCGAAAATTCTCGGATGTTACAGTACCTACCCCTTAAAGAAATCTCGTCCCGAGATTAAATTTGTGTTATCCGATTGTGTGACTGAGAAAAGGTTTAAAATCTGATAAACCGTTTCTAAGCAAGACGATGATAACTTTCTTCAGCAAGATTAGATGTTTCGACAC
>BQNB010042355.1:0-41303 GCA_026074375.1 Tanacetum coccineum | reverse complement strand
TCTCAGTGTCTCAAGCAAGGAAGAACATGATCACATACCTGAAGAATCAGAGAAATTACAAGACAAGTGATTTCAAGGGAATGACCTATGATGATATTAGGCTAATTTTTGAAAAGGTTTGGGATTTTAATCAACACATTAAGCCTCTGGATTCAGAGCATGTAAGTGAAAGGATGTCAAAAAGAATAGCTTAAAAGAAGTCTGCTGAAAAGATTGAAAAAGAAGATGTTGATGCAAAAAAGGAAAAGGAAGAAGTAAAGCCTGAACAAGTTATGAAAGAAGTTTCTAAGAAGCCTGGAGGAAAGAGAAGGAAAATACTTGCTAGGAAAAGGACAAAAGATGCTCAAGATAAAGAAATTTCAAAAAGACAAAAGCTTGATGAGGAAGAAGAATATGATCAAGAAGATGAAAACATCACTCAGTATATTGAAATTGTCTCTGTTGAAGAAATAGCAATCAGTGCTATTCCATTGGCTACAAAACCACCAGTGATAGTTGATGTGGAAATTGTTAGTGAAGGACAAATGAGTTCCTACTACATCATAAGAGCTGATGGAAAATCAAAGAGATATAGCACAATGACTCTTTTGTTTCAAGACATTAATAGAGAAGATTTAGAGAATCTTTAGAAGATTATCAAGGGGAAATTCAAAGATGCAGGTACTGAAGAAGCTTATAAAAGGGTCATATGGGGAGATTTTAAGGTGATGTTTAAACCATATCTTAAGAGTGAAGTTTGGAAGATGATAGAGAATTATGATGTTACAGCATGGATATTATACTCTTCATGTAGAGTACATTTGATTAAATTTGAAGGTTTGCATATTTTCCTGCTGGTAGATAAGGTTTATCCACTCACTCATGCAATAATTACAAAGATGCTGGACAGGAAGCTACAAGCTGATCATCAGAATGAAATGGCTTATCAACTTCTCAAGCTTATGTTGAAACAACTGAAGAAATGAAGTGTTTGAAAGAATCATCAGCAGCAGAAGAAGAAGTCTTGAAGATTTAATCTAGAAGAAACTTGAGATTTGAAGGTAAATCACAAGTTTAGGGAAGGATTGTTAGGAATAAATCTTCACAAGAGTTAATATTGCCAGAGTATAACTAACAGTACTAACAGAGTTAGTATTGCCAGTACAAATTTAGTACTGCTAGTGTTAGTTTATACTGCCAGAAGAAAAGTTAATACTGCTGATACTGCTACATGAAGATAACTTGAAGATAAGGATGTAAGGAGATAAATATGGAATGTATATCTCATATAGTTTAGGAAGATACGTATATGTTTAGAATTGTAAAAGATATTATGAGATTTGTAGTTATCTTGTAAAGGAATCCTTGTGGTGTATAAAAGGAGATCCTAGGTTAAGGTTTTATATATACCTTTCACACACTTTATAGAAACGAATACATGAGTTTTAAGGTTGTACAACCCTAGTACAAATCAAGAGTACTCGTATTTGCTAATAACACTTAATATGAGTCTTGTGGATATTTATCTATCATTAAATTAACAATGTACAAGAATTGGAAGCCTCAAAACCCTAATAACCCATTACGTGCCCTAAAATGGAACCCACTACTTATTCGTCCATTTCAACCCATTTTAACTCAAACCACTTACCAACTCTTGATTATAATCCTTAATATATGTCATATAATTAGTAACCAAACATTCCTAATTAAGCATACCTGAAATACAAGCTAGAAAACTCAACCCGAACCCTAGAAAGCCCTAAAAGTACCCGTATACACTTTTCTTTCATTCTAACCCATTCCAAAGTTCTATATTACAATAAAGCACCTCCATGACTAAGCTACTTCATCCCTAATCTGCATACAAGCACCTCCTTTCATTTTTTATGTTTAAAAATGGCACATGGCTTCCTTGTCCTTCCTTGTGTAGCCGCAACATCACCAAGACCAAAACACCTCACCAAAGATACTTCCTAGCTTATACAACACATCTAATAGCTTCTCCACATCCCTATCTAGCTTGTACACTTTCCCTATCTTAGATTTCAAGCATACCTTAAGCCTTAAGGATCATATGACTATAAATAGGAACCTAAATCATTCATTTTTCTTCATCCCCCACTTCCTCCTCTATAACCCATCATAGCATCAATCCTTTGCTCAACATGAATTCTAAGATATCCTAATAAGTCCCAAGAACATAAGTGAAGCAAAAGAAATCAAGAAAAGAAGCCCGGGAGTCGTTATTCTAGGCGTACGAAGCTAAAAGTCCCGATTTCAACCTGTTTCTAAGCTATAAGCTCAAATCCAGGTTCTATCATCTTCATACCTGCTACTACACCCTTATAATGTTCATATGATCCTAAATAAACTCTTGTTAAAGTTTCATAACCCAATTCATGCTCATTTTCCATTTTGATCCAAAACCGTACACCCGAAACCCTAATTTCGCGTTTTTCTTAAAACTAAATGTTATAATGATTAAATATTGTTATAATCTATCCTAGCATGCTTAACTAATGTTAAAATAAACACTTTATTGATTAATGAAGGAATTTGAACTTAAAACCTACGCGTTTACGTTTTGAAACCCTAATATGACCCGTTTTGCTTCCTAGCATATATTATTGCCTAAGCAGCTTCCAATGCCATTATTTCCATATCATGAATCATTAATTACTAGCATTGCGAGTGAGCATGAATATTGTGAATAGATCTATTGGGGGTGATGGCTCCCGTTGGTATACCCATTCGTCGGGTGTATACCCATTCGTCGGGTAGCCAGAATATATTTGTCCTAATAGGTGACCTTGGCAAGTTACCTTTTCCATGGGGATATCTGTCCCTAACCAATATCACTACAGTGATCTTCCTTGTTAATGTATTGATGTCATGAGCTTAGGTACAATAATAATGTTACCCTGATTTTCCCATAATAATTGTATTCGTTGCAATTATAACCATTATGCATTCAATTGTTTTCCATAATAATATTGATCTCCATGATAATGCCAATATTTCCATTCTGATAACTTGTATTCAATTATTACATTTCAAACCTATGAATTTTACTCAACCTTTGTGTTGACCCTTTTTAGCATGTTTATCTCAGGTAATTGAGCAAGTTGTGGTACAGAGTGGCATGGATTCGAAGATGGCTGAACTGTTATCATTCAAACATAATATTTTAGATTTTAGGACCTGTATTTTGTAAAAACTCTAATTATAATGAATGATAACTAAATTTTTCCAACAACGTCTCTTTTAAAGTTGTTTTCTATGATTATGATTGTTGTATCCATGAAGTAATACCCCAGATTAGCTTCCGCTGCTATATTGTAAAAATGGGGGTGTTACATATATTATATTTTTAGTGTGATTCTTCCTTTTACATTTGTCCTGAATGGTGATTTGGGAATTTCATTACTTTGGTATTATTACGTATATATAAATACTACGAATCACATGGCTTGGACCTTCCAGGGGTCGACAATCTTGATAAAGTCAAATAAGCCCATCTCTGCAAAACAAACATTAAATAATCAGGCTTCATAATGCAAAAGAACCATCACCAAAGGGAAATAACACCCACTTATCCCATCAAGATACTCAAAAGCCAGATAATAATTTTTGTCAAAAGGATAATATGGGCTCAAACCCATAAGGCATCAGAAGCACTCCGGATAACGGCGGAAAGGAGCCTTATGACTTTCAAGAAGTTTAACGGTTTGCTCCTGACGAGAGGTAAGATGAGGAGCCGGGTCTTTCTCTAAGACACCTCCCGTATATAAAGGAACGGAAATAGGGAATACGCAAGAATCAACCCAAAAAAATGGTCTGCCCAATTCTTAATGGAATCTGGAGGTTTTGGAAAACAAGACGAAGCCGAAGTTGAACGCTTAGCAAAAGAAAAAAACCCATCGCTATATGAACGGGTGTGGAAGGCGCGGAACACGGCCACTAACGGTGCAAGGTTAAGCACGTGCGTCAGAACCTCAAAATGAGACACCCGGGCCGCACCAAAAAGGCGACAGTTAGGAAATATGCACATGGAAGTATTTGAGAACGGCCATAAAAAATTTTGTAAATGGAATCCTATAACCACAAACATCAAAGATCCTAGTATATACGCCTACTTTATTGGCTGGAAATTGGGAAATAGTTTTATCACACCTCGGAGCAGTGGGATGAACCGCAACCGGAGTATAAAAGCTCTCGCAAAAGCTATCTACCATTTCTTGGGAGCCATTTGGGAGGTTGAGTGAAGGAAAATGCTGACCTGAATTTTTGAAAAACCCCAAAAAGGAAGAAAACAACGTGCGGACGTATGATAAAGATGAAAAGCTTGAAGAAATAGACAATGGTGGAAATTAAAGGTGTGGAAAAGGAAATAGTAAAAACAAAAGGGGGGTATTTATACCCTTGGTGTATTTATATCTACCCACAGCCAGATGATGCCACGTATAATCCACTTATATGATCAACGATTGAGTTTCGCCTAGGAAACAGTTAAAACAGCTGTAAATACGTCACATCAGTCAGAAGATAAAAGGACGACATTGGTCCACATCACCAACTTGATGGGGAAGCTTCGTGGAGGAGACACGTGATCGCGGAAAGCGGTAAAACATTAGCAATAAAACCAAAGTCTAGCACTGATCACCGCACGCAGGACATGGTTCGCAAGCAATATCATACTAGACTGAGGGGACTTGATGACGTATAATAGGTATACCAAGCCTCCAGGCTTGGGCCACACTATTACTTGGGCTTCTGGGCCCAACTTAGCAGTCATGGGCCAAAACTAAACCCAATCCTGCACTAGTCACAGCCCGGACACAGTAAAACGGACGCGGACCTAACTATAGGATACTTTTATCCACGGAAAACACACGCGTCTGTACACACGATTACTGCAGAACCTTGCCCGACAAGGGACCCACTCCGGTCACTAACGAAATAAATGAAATATTTAGAAACCCTAATATTTCACTTGCTTATAAAAGGGACCTGCTGACACAATGAACAGTATGATTTTCTCACCCTACATACACATACTTTCTCTCTCTACATGTTTACTTACTCTCACGCCGGAGTCTAATCATGGGGTCCATCCCTATGGTAAGACTAACGGTTTATTTGATTGTGCAGGAAACCATCACTTCTCTTGCTCTAGTACAAGATCTAACTCTCAAATCATTCGGAGACCCGACTCAACGAAGGATTTGAGTCCTATTCTAAACCCGACACTTATTTTGTACTAACAAGTGGTGCCATCCGTGGGAACCGAACATAACCATGTTCCCCAAAATACTCATCATGAGCACTCACGAATAGCACATTTGCTGTGTGTGCTTGTGCAAGGTTTCAAGTTACTCCAAAGACTTCACATCTTCATGCTGTGAAGAGAATATTTAGATAATTAAAAGGTCAGCTAAAATTGGGCCTTTGGTATCCTAAAGATTCACCATTTGACTTGGAAGCTTTTTCTGATAATCATTATACTGGAGCTAGCCTTGACAGGAAATCCACAACAGGAGGTTGTCAATTTCTTGGCAAGAGATTGATTTCATGGCAATGTAAAAACCAAACTATAGTTGCCAACTCCACTACTGAAGCAAAATATGTGGCTGCTGCAAATTGCTATGGACAGGTGTTATGAATCCAAAATCAAATGCTTGATTATGGTTTCAACTTCATGAACACCAAAATTTACATTGATAATGAAAGCACAATTTGTATCGTGAAGAATCCAGTGTTTCACTCTAAGACCAAGCACATAGAGATAAGGCACCATTTCATTAGAGATTCTTATAAGAAGAAGCTAATTCAAGTGCTTAAGATTCACACAGACCAAAATGTTGCAGATCTTCTCACAAAGGCTTTTGATGATAGCAGATTTAACTATATGATTGCTAGCATTGGATTACTTAATCTCTAAAGTGGTTGATGTTAGATTAATGATAGCAATGGTTTGGATATGCTTCTTGGATGTATCTCAGGTTAATACTGGTATCTCATATATTAATTATGCTAAGTATAACTAGTACTGCTAGTCATACTTAATACGGCTAACATTAGTACTGTTAGTTGTTAATACTGCTAAGCATAAGTTAATACTGCCAGTATTAACTTAATACTATTGAGTTAAAACTATTAGTTATAATTAATACTGCTAAGAAGAAAATACTTTGGATTGTGTTTTTCTTGGTTTTAGACTAACATTTACAGGTGTAGCACAACATATATGGTTGAGTATGATATTGGACAAGAAGATGATAAAGTATGAGCTCTCAAATGGTTTCTAAGTATGAAAAGAAGTTCAGTTTAACTGTTTTAACTTTATCTATGGGTTGTACATAGATATGGATCCTCATGAATTCTCACATGTCTAACTAATTGTTATTAGTGTGCTTGTGATGAATAGAGGCATGTTGTTGTATAACTATTGGGGGTAAAAGTTTACTCTATCCATGGGTTATGCATAAATATGGATCCTTATGAATTCTCATATGTCTATCTAATTGTTATTAGTGTGCTTGTGATGAATAAAGGCATGTTATTGTATGATTATTAGAGATAGAGTTCATACTATCAAACAAACTTAGTACTGCTAGGAAAAAAGTTAATACTGCTAGTGTTAACTTAGTACTGCTAGGTTACCGTTTGTACTATTTGGCAGTCGAATCAGTTATCATTAATTAAATATAACCGTTGAGATATTTTTGCCGCATACTTCGCTTATAGGTTACTTAAATTGGATAATTCATGATACTTCTCTAACTTATAAAATTTCTTCAAGATAAAATCACTATTTATTCAGTCGGTCATAACAAAACCCTTGAGTGTTATCTATATTCTCTAAATTGCTCTTGTCAAACTCTCATACTGTCATAATCAACCAAACCCAGAACCATAATCGTACTTTACTCTTCTAATCAATCTCTACATGGCAAACATGGAATTCTGTGATAAGCACAATATGGTACCTTTCTTAAAGAAGCCTTAAGGAAGTGAGGGCTTTCATCAAATAGTAGACTTTCTAAATGCTAGCCACATCAAGTATGCTCTAACTAAAAATCCAACTATTTATGTTTCTCCTATCAATCAGTTCTAGCGCACTGCTAGTACCAGAACACTTAACAATAGAGAAATAGAGCTAATTGCAACAGTTGATGGTCATAATAAGACTATTACTGAAGAATCTGTCAGGAGACATCTCAAATTGGCAGATGCTGAGGGTATTAGTACTTTACCAACAACTGAAATTTTTCAACAACTTGCTTTGATGGGGTATGTGACATATTCTGACAAATTAACTTTTCAAAAAGGTTACTTTTCCCCACAATGGAGGTTTTTGATCCATACCATCCTTCATTTTCTAAGTCCTAAGAAAACATCTTGGGAACAGTTTAGTAGTAACATAGCAGTTGCTATAATTTGTCTGGCCACAAACAGAAAGTTTAACTTTTCTAAACTAATTTTTGATGGTATGGTGAAAAACTTCGAGAATAAATATAATTTTTTTATGTATCCAAGATTTTTACAATTGTTTTTGAACAAAGATACTAGACTCAACACCTCTCATAAGAGACTTTATATTGCTCCTGCTCTAACATAAAAAGTTTTGTAGCAATATGAAGAGGGAATCTAAGGGTTTTTCTGGGGTGGAAACAGCATTGTTTCCAACAATGCTTGTTACTAAACAATCATCTGAGGGTGAAGGTCCGACAAGCCCAGTTGGGACCTAACACACACCCACTGTCATTGTAACCTCTCTACAACTCCAAAATATATCCAACACCTATA
Source organism: Tanacetum coccineum (assembly GCA_026074375.1). Taxonomy (NCBI): domain Eukaryota; kingdom Viridiplantae; phylum Streptophyta; class Magnoliopsida; order Asterales; family Asteraceae; genus Tanacetum; species Tanacetum coccineum. The sequence continues at coordinate 33,512 of BQNB010042355.1, read as the reverse complement.
GGAAAACCAGGACAAGAACTAGAAGAATGGGCATTAGGATACCTCAATCCAATTTTCCAACCAATATTGCAGATGAGGCCATCACTAAGGAGATGCATGATGGATTGGGGAGGGCTACCACTATTGCTTCTAGCTTAAAGGCAGAGCAGGGCAGTGGTAACATAAATAAGACCCAAACCAAGGCAACACCATCTGGGCTAAGTTCTCCAAGAACTAGCTCAAAAGGTGGTCCCGAATGCCACTTTTCCATGGCGGATAGTCCTGTTCAGGCTAGGCCTGAGAGGCTATCTAACTTGCCCAATGAACCACCACTCGGAGAAGGTAACACATCTCGAAGTAGGGAGGGTAGTATGCAATTTTTAGAACTGATGGATATCTGTACCAAACTATCAGAAAGTGTTACATCGTTAGAGAATGAGCTTACAAGAACAAAAGCTATCTACAACAAGGCTCTTCTTACTCTCACTAAAAGAGTAAAGAAATTAGAGAAAGAGCTCACGCACAAGAGAAGTAGAGCGGTTATTCACTCCTTAGAGGATGATGAACCAAGTTTGGATGTTAAGGATTCTCCCAAACAGGGGAAGATGATTGAAGAAATAGATAAAGATGAGAATGTCAACTTGGGCAAAAGCAGTAAGCAAGGGGAGGCACATGAGACAGCTGGGCATACATTGGAGAGTGAGTTTAGTACTGCTAGTCGTCAGAAAGATGATGATGATGCAAATCTTGCTGAAACATTGTTGAATATCAAAAGGAGTGTAGCAAAAGATAAAGGAAAAGCTATTTTGCAGGAGTCTGAGCTTCCAAAGAAAATCAAGAAGAAAGAGAGGATCCAGATAAGTTTTAATGAAGAATTAGCTCATAAGCTATATGCTAAAGAGTTAGCAAAGGTAACGGCAAGCCAAGAATAGGAAAACATTGATCTTGAAAAAGCCTTGGAATTGCAAAAGCAGTTGGATGAAAGGGAAACAGTTATAGCTAAAGATCAAGCTCATGATATTGATTGGAGTGATCCTGATGTGCTAAGATACCATGCACTTCAAAATAGATCTTTTTCTAAATCTGAAGTAAGGAAGAATATGTGTACATATTTGAAGAACCAGGGAGGATACAAGCAGAGTTATTTTAAGGAAATGAGCTATGAAGACATTAGACCTATATTTGAAAGGGTATGGGATCAAAATCATGTTTTTGTACCTAAGGATTCTGAAATTGAAAAGGAAGTTATGAAGAGATCTGGATTTGATCTTCAACAAGAAAGCTCAAAGAAACAAAAGTTAGATGAGCAAGCAGAAGTTCAAGTTGATAGTGATCAAGAGGAAGATGAGATGAAGAAGTATATGAAGATAGTTCCTGATGAAGAAATAGCAATTGATGGTATACCATTGGCTACTAAACCTCCAATTATTGTTGATTGGAAAATCATCAGTGAAGGAAAGGTCAGTTCTTATCACATTATAAGAGCTGATGGAAGTTCAAAAAGATACACTTCAATGATTAATTTGCTTTAGAATATTGATAGAGAAGATTTAGAAACTCTTTGGAAATTAGTCAAAGCTAAGTATGGGAATACAAGGCCTGAGGAAGCTTATGAAAGAGTACTTTAGGGTGATCTTAAAGTGATGTTTGAGCCTGACATAGAAAGTGAGGTGTGGAGGAATCTATAGAGATATGATGTAACAGCTTGGAAGTTATTTTCTTCAAGTGGAGTATACTTTGTGAGATTTAAAAATCTATATATTTTCATGATAGTATAGAAAAGTTACCCTCTTACACCTGCTACAATCACCAAGATGCTGGATAGAAAGTTACAAGCTGATCACTGGAATGAAATGTGTTATCAACTTCTCAAGCTTATGCTAAAACAACAAAGGAAGAGTTGAATTGTTTGGAAGAATCCTCAGAGTATAGAAGATTTAAAAACAAGAAACTTGATGATTTAAAGGTAAATCACAAGTTTAGGGGAGGATTGTTGGGTATTAAACTCTTTAGACTTAGTACTGCCAAGTCAAAGTATTAGTACTGCTTGAGTTATAACTGTCAGTATAAACCAGTTAGTACTGCTAGTAGAATGTTAGTACTGCTAGGCATAAGTTAGTACTGGTAGTACTAACTTAACACTGCTGAAGAGATTAATACTGCTGATAAAGATTGAAGTCTGCATGAGGATAAAGACGTGTGAAGAGATATGTATTAGTTATTTTGTATATATTCTATATATTTAGAAAGATGTGCATATAAGTTTAATGTTTTAGAAGATTCATAGTTATCTTGTAAAGGACTCCTTAGGTGTATAAAAGGAGGTCCTAGGTCGAAGAGTAAAACATAAGAAAATATATTCATAGTTTCAAGGTTTTATAAACCCTATCACTATTTAAGAGTGATTGCATTAATATTGAAGCTTATTGTTTTGGTTATATTTCTATGTGTCATACATACTTCATTGATTATACTTCTTAGTGGTATAAACTAGATTCCGCATAGTTTATATCATATACATAAAGTTTCATTCTTAGTACCTTTGGATTTATCCAAGGATACTAAACCTTACATCAAGCTAAGGAGTTAAAGATCTATTCATTAGGATCCACAAAACACCAAATCGCTATGGGAAAGTATCTTAAAAAACCTATAAACTGCTACGGTATTAAACCGTTGTCAGCTCGAAACAGCTACTAAGCAAAGTAGGTAAACCGCTATGAAGATAAAGCACCAAACAGCTACCAAGAAATGAAATTGGCATAGGTTTCTTTCCCAAATCGCTATGAGAAAGAGTCTTCAAAACCTATAAACTGCTATAAGTAAATCGCTACAATTACCAAATCGCTACTAGTAAACCGCTACACTAGAGGACAAACCGCTACTGACAAACCTCTGCCTAATAAGACAAACTGCTGTCAAAAATGACAAACCGCTAGCACAGTGTACAATCTGACAAACCGCCAAAATAGTGTACTTTTCTGACAAACCGCCAGAACAGTAAATCAAACCGCTACGTTGAACAACTAACAGTTTACCAAACCGCTACGATGAACTACGAACTTTTACACCTAAAAATCACCCTTTTGAACTTTTGACTTGGATTCTTTTGCACAAATGAGTACTAGAAGGCTATAGAAACTACAAAAACATGAATTTTAACATAAGAAACATGAAACTCAATGAAACTCAAGAACAAGAGCTAAAAATCTCCTAAAACTCATCTTTTGATCTAAACCAAGCACTAAAATGCACACATAAATGATCTAATCATCCCATGGGCTCTGATACCAATTGTAGAATATTGGAAATCATAACACAATAGAAGATAGATGGATTATCCAAATCTAGAGAGAGAAAGTAAGAGAGAAAGTAAGACAGAAAAAGCTTTCTAGTGAGAGAAAGTATAACATGTAGAATGAAATGACTAACCACCTCTTCCAACACATGTAAGAGGCTTAAATAGTGTTACATAAACCGGCCTAGGGCCTTAGTAGTGGGCTTACACACGGGCTTAAATAGTCGGCCTAATACCGTATGTCATACGATTAACGTTTAACTACGAGCTACACATACACGATAACTACGACAGTGACGGAGTCTTTTTCTAATATCTAACAGTTTTTCTTAAACACCCCAAACATGAAAAGCATACATAATCCTTAACAAAGAAACCTTAAGGATTTAGAAATCTTTCAATACAACTTTTGATGAAAATCTATCCGAATTCAAATCATCATCTTTGGTAGTTAATGATATCATAAAGAACATGTCATTCAAAATATGTTAAGACTCCTTATCTAAATGACACCTTGGAAGAAGTCATTCTTATAATAATGGTGTGTCAATCAAAAAATGAATTTCATTCTCGTTTATTAAAAGTTAGTATGGATTATCAAAGGGTGTAGATTCGAAACTTATCCTTAAATATATTCGCATCATGTCCTTAAGAATACATTTTGTTTTATCATTTAAGATTGTTGTTATCAAAACAATAATTGCATGTGTTTAGTTTAATCTTTTTAAAGTGTCACTCATATCTAAAACGTGCATATTTTGTTCCCAGATAATATTTTTCTTAAGCTATCATCTTCATTATATATATGAGGACTTTTCTACTAACTTTAATTTGTAGCACGCTTCCGTAGCTCGATTCCTTAGTGACCCAAACAACGAGGAGCATACACCGACGGGGGGCAATTAAAAATGTCAAAATTCTTGCTATTCTTTTATACATCATGTTTCATGAAACTAACCCTTGATATAGGTTAAGCTTTTGCAACAAATTTGATCCATGGATCTGCTAGAGTCAATATACAAGGGACGTAATATTCATGGGGATGCAATGAGCTAAAGGGAGCTCGGAGGTATTTGGGTACATAGGGTGGAGTTGATTAAAACATAATGATAGAAGATTTCAATAGGATGATGCAAGTTTACCTTTTTGGGGGTATATGAAGGTATCATACAAAGGAAAGAGGAAGTGTATCCTCAGTTCAATGATAGAAGTAGAGAACTCAGAGCATACGCCTTTTTGTTTCGACAAAAGGGGGAGAATGAGTGTAAATGAGTAACTGTTACATTTTACTATAAGTTACAGTTTATATATCTTGTCATCATCAAAAGGGGGAGATTGTTAGTGCAAATATTACGATATTTAATCTATACAGTCTTTTTGTGTTTTGGTTATGACAAACATGTAACTTTTAATACATAACGTAAAGTTCGCACATAATAATGAGGTTAGTAATTCAAATTCATTTGATGTTTTTAATTTGGTTGATAATGATGTAGAGTTTGGTACCAATGGAGGGACTACAAATTTGGTTAATAACAGGGCTAATTCAAGTGGATCCTCTTTCATGAATGTCGAAAATAGTAGTATTAGTAATACTCATATTATTGATAAAATTAGGAAGTTTAAAGATTTACTTATTCATGGGCAAGCTATTCTTGTGGATGAAGCTGGTATTCCTTTGAATAAGGTAGAGTGTCCGGGTGATTATGATAGTGTAGATGAGGTTGAATCGGTTGATAATGATATGGCTTGTTCTTTGGCTTCAGAAAAGGTAGGCTTTGGCACTTAAAGTTTGCTAGAACAATGGACGGATTCTTATGGTAATGGTGACTATAATGAAGACTCTTACGATTATGATACATATGATGGCTAGAATCTTCCTCAAGAGATTCAAGCTATATGCGATAATCTAGATATCCGAGTTTGAGGTCGCAAGAAGAAATAGATTTATGTTTCTTTTCTTTGGTCATTTTATGTACCTTCTTTTAAGGAAGTAGTTGTGTCCATGTAACAGGCGGAGATGTGGGACTCACCCTCATCCTTTGTACTTAAATGTTTCTTGGTGTAATAAAATTTACCGGGGAAACCCTTTACCCAAAAAATAACGTAAAGTGCGCAAGTTACTCGTAATCACAAATCATCAATGCATTCATACGTCAACATCTCTCGAAGTATCAAGTCTGCTTCAACACAGATATATGTTTGCATCCAACGTAAATCACTAAAGGTATAAACAAACAAACATTAAACTTGTTGAATAATCAAAGTAATACTTTTTTGTTTTAAACATTATATTTTTACAAATGTAACAAAACTTTTTTACAAAAATAAATTAGACAAAATATATTTTAAATTTAAAACTAATGTTTTATTGAAATATATATTAAAAATCAGCCCCCCCCCTAAAACATATAAAACATGAATAAGAAAACATTTCACTAAAAAATGATAAAAATAAGAGTGTCCTATACCAGCCGGCCCTCATATAGGCTTGCCGGTTCCATATTAATATGGGACTGCCAAGCATAAATATGGGACCGGCAAGCATACGGTTCTCATTCTTTTCATATAAATAGTAGATCATTTATGCACAATATTTAACCTTTTTCACATAGTTTTTCTCTGTTTTAAATCAATTTGAATATCTTTTAATCTTTGATCATTTAACTTTTTTAATCTTGTTTAAATGTGATCCAAATTAATCATCCATTCATGTGCAAGAGAAGAACTCTCATTATCTTCAAGATACGAAGTTATGTAGTCTAGTTACTGCATTCGTAACATTTGTTACATTCGCGATATATATTATCGTAGATCGAGTCTGTTAGGAAAATATTGTAAACAGACATAATACTGTTGGTATTAAAGTTAAGTCTGTTAGTTATAGTTAGTACTGATAGAAATAGTTAGTACTGTTAGTATAGAAGTTAAGTCTGGTAGAGCAAGTTAAGTCTGCCAGCATTAACTTAAGTCTGGCAGTATTAAAGTTAATACTGCTTGGTCAGACAATTAAGTCTGTTGTAATTTTAGTAATAGTTATCATGTAGCGCTTAATTTAGTATAGAAAGAGATAAGTTATTATCTCTTAACGCGGGTTTTGGGTTCCTTAAGCCTATTAAAAGGAACATGGAATAGTATTGTAAAGAAATATTGGTCTGATTGAGTATTCCACAATCAAAATAGTAATTGTTAATAACATTTTTCGTATTATGTTCTTATTTTCATCTTGGTATAGATATTGATATTCCGACGCAATATTTTTAGTCCTGTCATTGTCTCTATAGGATTCTTTGGATTTATCATAGGAACTATCAGTCGTTCTAAGGCTTACATTCAGATCCTATTTTTAAGGGATACTACAAGTGGTATCAAAGAGCCCACCAAAGGGACTTTTACACAAGATGAACATAGATCCAAAAACCTTTTGTTCCACCAAATCAATAATCATGTCTGCAAACGATAATTTTTCTCTTATGATGCATGAGGAACTTTTCTTCATGAGATGCATCTTTGGATTGGATCTGTATTAATACTGCATCCAACAAAGGAGATGCTCTGCTAAACCACCAAAATAATCACCTCAAATACACCTTTCAATACTTAAACGGCCCGTCCTTCTATAAGATGATTATGATTCGTGGGAGATGGAGATGGAAACATTTTATCTTGAGTATATAGTAATGGAAGTATAGGAAAGTGATTCAGAATGGGAACTCAAAGAAGCGAGTCACCAAAGGTAAGGATGGTGTATACATGGTTCTTCCTCCAACCACACAAGAAGAACAATTTGCTGATGAGAAAGAAAGGAAAGCTAGAACACTACTCTTAATGGCTGTTCCAAAAGATCATCTCAGACGTTTTCATGCATGGATGATGCCAAAGAGATCGGGGCAGCCATCAAGAATGGTTTAGGTGGTTATAATGCGAACTCGAAGGGAAAATGAAAAAAGCTTTTTTAAAACAACGTTTGAGGCATTTACTATCACTGTCCAAGGGAAAGTCTTCTAGAAAGAAAGGGTATGATAGGTTTCAAAAAACTCCTATCACAGTGGATGCCCTTGTTCCTGAGTGTATTTATTTATGTTGGTCAGATGAGACGCTAAATCACAAGTTTTTGAGGTCTTCCTCCTGCATCTGGGACGTCTGCCATTGACTATGAGAACGTAAAGAAGGAATTATTGACACACTGTCATTATATGACGTATACAATAATCTGAGTGTCTTTGTGAACAACGACATCCAAAAAAGACATCATCTTCTTCCCTTACTTCTGAAGTGTGGTCTTTTTTTCACAAGCAAAGCCTCTTCCAGCAAAGCATAAGCCTAAGCCCTAGTTAGGAAGTTATAGTACTTTTACCACTTCCTCTTCCAATACAACAACAATGCTGTACTCCTGGTCTATGATGATGAGGTTTTCCATTTCTTTTCTTGCCACTATATGCTAATGATGTGGATTTAATACTCATGAAGAACCTAGATGCAAATTGATGATCTGGATTTGGAAGAAATGGATTAAAATAGACAGATTGCTATGAGGCTCTCAAAGATTAAGAAGTTTCTACAAGTAGACAGGAAGACGGGCCAAGAGTGGATGGGAAAAATGCAATGTGGCTTTTGATAAGAGAAAAGTGTTGATTGTTGTCAAATTGACTACAATTATGGGCTTTTTGCCAAGGGAGTGCAAGTTTAAGAAGGTTTTAATTAATATAAGAGATGATGCAGTTTGAGCGGTATTAGCATGCTATGGAGAGCTCATTGTTGCTGTGGGGGGTAGTTCCCATGCAAAGTACTGTTGAATATGAAGGTGAGTATTTGTATACTATGAAGTTCTCAAGGGTATTCTATCGACAGAGGTATTGGATATGGGATTAGCCTTGATGGAAAGAAGATGTAGGTGGAAGGGTGTGTCGCAGAGTGTGCGCATCTATTTGTGTAGAGCATGGGACGTGTAGGATGGGATAACTCAATCATGCTCATAATGGCTTTCACGTTATGAATAACTGATGGTATCCATGTGCTCATATTATTGTTGTTTAGATTCATATACGCTACGCAGTCAGTCTAAGTATGATGAACTGCAATCTGAATTTCGGTGACCAAGAAGCTTCGTAATTGCCCATAAGCTAGTGTTAAGAATTAGAATCTTAAATAAGAACGGCTCACCACTAACAGCAAAAACTTCCTTAACTTGAAAAAATGATATTTTTCAAGTAATCAAATTTTTGGAAAAAAGATGAAAAGCTCAAAAAGTATAGAAGATTTAGGAATGAAGTTTGTACAAGGACAAAATTGTATTTACAAAAAATTGTTGATTTCTTGGTTGAATTTCTAAAAAACTGTGGATGCTAGTGATATGTGGTATGAGGCTCAACTGTTATGATAGGTTTAGGATATTGGCATACTATCAACATGATGGAGTGGTACTAGGATATGAGGAAGAGATGAGTAGAGGTATTTTTGTTCTTAGGGAAACAGATGCAGGATATTATAACATCCCACTATACAGCAAATTTAAACAGGTAGAGTATAAAGGTGTCTCCCATCCTCTTAGTGGTGATTATACCCCTAGGGAACAGGAGGAAATAGATGATTCTCTGTATGAGTATGGTAAAGATGGACCTCAACCTAAATCTCCTGGTCCTACAGTGTTCTTTGATTGCTAGTTGCCATTGTTTCTCAATCGTCCATCAATGCAGATGATAGGGAGCTAGGAGCTGTATCTAACCATTCAGTCAATGATGACCCTATCCATGACCCTATTCCTATACCTTCTATTGAGCAGGTTACCATTGCCACCCAAAAGACTCAACCACAAGTGCCTAAACCCAAACAGACAGGTGTCCCTAGTTGTGCTCAAACCCATAGGCAACCAATTAGGACACCAGTGACTTCCTCACCTATTCCTTCAAATAACAGACTGAATTGGAATCAACAAATGGAAAGGGAATTAGGTGCAGGATATTCTTTTGAAAGAAAACCATGTTTTGTGTGTGGAAGTCTTAGTCACTTGATTAAGAACTGTGACTATTATGAGAAAAAGATGGCAAGGGAAGCTGCTCTTAAGAGCCAAAGGGTGGTTCATGCTAATGTTCGGCAAGCCACACCAGCCTGGACTAACACTAACAGGGTGAATAAAGCAAATCAGTTCACTCCCAGACCTGTACAACTAAGTAACATTAGACCCAACCTTAGTACTGCTAGCAAAACTATTAAAACTGGTAGGGTAAATGTTAATACTGGTCATGGAAATGTTAATTCTGGTAGTGTGCATGTTAATTCTGGCACTCAAATTAAGTCTGGTGCTTCTAGATTTAATACTGGCAAGCAATATGTTAATTCTGGTAGTGTGCATGTTAATACTGCTAGAGTAAATAGACCAGTATCAAACAACACAAGCCCTAAACTTTCTCAGGTGAATCTTCAAAGTCCAAAGAAATGTTTTTCAAAACAAAGGTCACCTGTAAATAGACCCTTTTCAAGGAATACAGCACACAAGTCAAATAAATATGCTGTTAAGGGCAAAATGGGCACTGCTGTTAAGACCTCAGCAGGTTGTGTTTGGAGAAAAGTAATACCACTCTTCAATACCAATAGTGGACCAACCCCTGAATCAAATGTTATTGTTTCTAGAGGTCCACAAGGCAGACCCAAGCCTATGAAGGCCTGGGTCCCAAAGAGAAACTAATCTCTTTTTGATTGTGAAAGATCATCCATTGAAGCATATAGAGCATAGAGGTATTTTTGATAGTGGATGTTCTGGGCACATGACTGGTAACAGGGCCCATCTTGAAGATTATCAAGAACTATCCAAAGTGGGATCTGTTACTTTTGGAGGAAGTAAAGGTAGTATCAGTGGAAAAGGACCTACATCTATGAGGAGCAATCTCCTGTCCACCATCATTTCTCACCCTCACAAGAACAGGCTCCAAGTCACATGCCTATGGATGATTTGCTTCAAGCAGTTCCTAAGTTGATTTCAAGAATAGATAGCCTGGAAATGGATCTCAAACAAACCAAGCTAACCATGGGAAATGCAATAGTGAAGCTAGTCAGGAAGGTGAAGAAGTTGGAAGGGTTTCTAAAAAGGAGGAATTTGGTTTTGACAGATTCAGAGGATGATGAACCTGAGGCTCAAGGGAGGAAAAGTCAAGATGATCCTCAAGATTCTTCAATACAAGGACTAGTTACTCCTCCTACAACAAAGGTACATGCTTCAGGGGAGGAACAAGTGGAAGATATAAGCCCAAACACTCTTGAAGCAGCCAAAACTCTCTCAAAGGTTGCTTCTTTAAAGTCAAGGTCCATTGACAAAGGAAGGAGATACAAGAGAAGAAAAGAGACTAAAAGTAAGAAAGTAGTCTCAAGCTTGGACTTTCAAGAAGATGATGCTGGTGCTGAAAAGGTCAATACTACTGGTGAGATTAATACTGCTGGTGAGATTAATGCTGCTGGTGAGGAAGTTAATACTGCTAGTAAAGTTAATACTGGTAGTATTAAACTTAATACTGTTATTGAGCAAGATAGTACTGCTGGTGAAGATAAAGGACAAAGAGAAGGGAAAGCTCCTATGCTGAGTGAAGAAACTCCAAAGAAGTCAAAGGAACAAATTTTACAAGAAGAAGCTAGCCTTGCAGAAGCAATAAGATTGGATTCCTTACAAAAAGAAGAGGAGGCTAAGCAAATACATTTGGATGCTCTCCTAGCACAAAGAATTGCAGAAGAAGAAGAGCTGACTGAGCAACAGAAGAAAAGAAAAGCTCAAGTACAGTTTGAGGCTCAATATTACACAAATGAAGATTGGGATTTGATTAGAGCAAAACTTGAAGCTAATGCAGAGTTGTCAAAGAGCATGCTTGGAAGTGAACTTCAAGGAGAAGATTTTGCAAAGAGAATGGTGGATCTTGTGAATCAAAGAAAGAAGTTGTTTGCTGAGAAAGAGCTAAAGCTAAAAGGAACAAGCCATGACCAATCACAGCTGAAAACTTACATGATGAAAATACTTAAGAATCAATGGATTGGAGATAACTCAGCTAGAAATTGAGCTTTGAGAAGTCAAGGAAGAGTTTGAAAGTTGTAAAAAAGATTGAGTCTTTTGCTCCAATAAGTTTTGAAGCAAATAAAGCAGTTTGAATAGATTTGGGAAGAGCTACAACAAAGATCCAAGAAGGACTAAAGAGAAAAAGATGATGAAGCAAAGGGATGATGAATCAACAAAGAGAGTCTGGAAAGAGAGAAACAGGATGGCAAGGAAAAGGTATGAATCAAAATGTGTGAAAATGATTCTGAAGATTCAGATAAGGTTGATAAGCATGAAGAATCTAACACAGGTACTGAAACTCCAATTAATCCTGTTCCTGTAGCTATGAAAACACCCAGTGTAGCTACCTATAAGATTATTAAACAAGGAGAAAAAGGAGTATACCAAATTGTTAGGGAAGATGGAACAGACATAGTATATATTAATTTTGGTGCTATGTTGAAATCTATATCTAGAGATGACCTTACTGAGTTGTATAGGATAGTAATGAATAGATATGGGATGGATGGGCCTGAAGATAAGTTAGAGAAGGGATTTTGGAAGTGTTTAAGAATTATGTTTGAAGAACCTCTTAGCACAGATTCAATATGGAGTGAGTTAGGACAGCAAAAGATTATAAGTTGGAGATATTATGATACCTGTAGGGTACATTGCTTGAACTTAGAATCCATGGATGTTTATATGTTGTCTGAGAGAAAATATCCACTATCTGCTGAGGTATGTAAAACTATGTTAAAAATGAAGCTTTTGGATGGAAAAATGAGTGAGGATTGCTATAGATTATTGAAAATGATGGAGAAACAAGCTGGCATTAGAAAGTATGGTGTCCCTATTTGACATTGTAGTTACCCGTTTGGTCTCTGGCACTCCGTTATGGGTAACGATGGTTATCTCCGTCGTTATCCTTGCCACGTCGACTTTTTTTTGAAGGGCCGTAGCGTCATTTCACAATTATTTCGTGTTGCGTCGTTGTTCCCTGACCACTTTGTTAATACAGTAACATTTAATGTTCCTTTATTTTGTCGTTTTCCTATTGCACGGTTGGTCCCTGTGAGGCCTTTCTTCCTCCCTCACTCCCGCCATAATCCATCAAGTCCGACATTTTTTCCCCATGACTCAAACTTACCTAAAATCTATATCATTTACTGTATATCACTAACACGAGAAATGACATAAACAACAACATCATGCATAAATCAAAAGACTTGATTGAAAATAATTTTACATCTTTATAAGATAAGATATACAGTCATAAGATATAAAAGTCATCACATTCAACCATCAACAAAACAAAAAATGTCAAAGCGGCAAGCTTAGCGGTTTCTCTAGCGTGAGTTTGTTTCAAAGACTCCAAAGAATCAACAGCCACCCCACGTTCTCCCAAACCCTCCATCTCACGAATCAACACACGGCGCCTGGCGTTTTTCCTCCTCAAGTCATCACAGCGATCGCGAAGAAATTTTAGCAAACCTTCTTCTTCGGCAATCTCTTGCACAAACCAAAACCGCATACGCTTATGTAACTCGGTTGAACCGGTAATCTCCATAAGTTCATCCAAAACCTCGAAAGTGGCCATTGATTAAAATTTAAGGTAAACAGTTTAGATATATATGTAAGAGGAAATAAGTGTGCATTACCCTATAAATAATTAAATCAAACTATCGATTGTCGTGCATAGGAGCTGAGATGTCATCATTGCAAGTAGAAAATGAAGCGCCGCCGTAACAGCATACCATCATTTAAGTCTGGGTACAAAATACTAAATTGCATCATCAGTCTTTATTGTTTACAAAAAATTGCATGAATAGTCCCTAGGTATTGAAGTCTTTTCCCATTTAAACGAGTGTTGACTCCGTGTTTCCCCAACAAACCTGACTCTTCACTCCATTTAGAAAACTTTCCAAACACACTCCATTTAATGCTCACTACCAAAACTTGCTATTCACTCCCAAAACCCAAACAAACCCTAGATCAAACTTCATATCAATGGCAGATTCCTGGAAAGCTATGGACTTGAACAAGTTTGTAGTAAAGGATGACATGATCGATTATGTTTTACACATGTATGGGAGTAACTGGCAGGTTCATGATGCTATAGCTGATGACATACTCGATGATTTATTGAAAAGAGAGTGGGAGAAATAGAAGCGTGTGAAATGTAAGTGTAAGTATGGGAGTAACTGGCAGGTTGATGATGCTATTTCATTGACCTGTTTTGCCATTTGTTCTTATTATGTTATTTTACCCATCATTTTAGTTGTGGCTTATGTATTGAGTGTTTGCTTTATGTGTAGATGACAAAAGAAAGGTAACACAAATGAAGATTCAAGACCTTCTTGAAAAGAGGATTGAGAAAGCTGGACAACATCTTAACAAGGAAAAACAGATAATGCATATTAACAAGGGAAAAGAGAAAATGGTGATGGAAAGAGGTAAATGTTGTTTTGAGCATATTTCATTCGTATTAGACTGTTAGGGATGCTAATTTACTCTATATAGTAATAGGGAACCAAAGTTTATACCTTAGTAAACTAAGTTTACAAAACAATTGATTAAAGCCAAACATCCGTTTAGGAAACAATTGATTTGATCCAAACATCCCTTTAGGAAACTAAGTTATGAAATAAGCTGAATTGAACCAATGTATATTTGGAAACTAAGTTTAGGAAACAAGTTGATTTCAGCCAAACACCCTTTTAAGGTTAATGTAGCTTAGGAAGTAACATGAATTTGAAACTAAGTCTACTTACCGATCATATCTTATTTACAGATGTCGTAATTATTGAATCAGACACAAGCTATGATTATTTCCTAGGGCAAACTACCTCTGATGAAAGCTCTGATCATAACCCTTTTCAAGCTACCTTTGATGAAAGCTATGATCATAACCCTTTTCAAGTTACTTCTGATGAAAGCTCTGATGATACCTTAAAGTCAAGCTTTGAGGATACTTGTAGCCCTGATTGCACCTGGGAACAAAAAAAAAACCCAAATCAAGGTCAAAACATCTTGCACCCACAACACCTAGAACATGGTCAACTTGTACAACTGTTGTAGTTCAAACAAAAAGGCCACCTCTAGTGACGAATTCCGTTTTGAGCCTTGCAATTGTTACAACTTGGCAACAAATTCTGAATAAGGAATTTGGAATGAAAAGTTCCAAAGCAAATGTTGGAGGAAGTTCAAATGTAAGGATGAAAGGTAAAAGGATGATGCTGTAGGAACTTCAGTTTGGGTTTGTGAAGCTTGTGCATGTGTTTGTAAAGGCAGTGTATGTTCATCTTTTGGTTTAGTGAAAAAACATCCACGTTGTTGTTTTGTTCTTGGTACATTTAACTTTGCTTATTTTGGATGTTCTTAACTTTATTGTGGTTACTATAACTTGATTGTTTGTGCAAGTTGCATATGGTGCTTCTACTATAATGAATTGTTAAAGTAGGCATGCAACATAATTTGTTATAACATTCTAATCCATTTCGACTTGTGTACACTAATGTTGACTAGTAAAAGTCAAAGTTATAAATATATTACTTGAACAAACAGAATCATAGAATGCTATCTAAACTGAATCAGCCATTGGACAGACCCGAAAGACCTAACCTATTTAATCTAATATCAATTTCAAACAAACATTACACAAAGACGGCTAATCACACACTTGCAAAAGACGGTATGAACTCATAAACGTTATGTTCAACCTGAAATTACTGAAGGAGCTCATCATCATCATCATTAGCATCATCATTATCATCATAGTTATCATCAACTTGATTAGATACACAATCATATATCTCATGAAGAGTCTTTGATATTAGGTTGTATTGTATAACCTTTCTAGACAATTTGATCACCAAAAACGAATCTTGTTCCCTTTCTCCCAAAACAATTCTCCAAACATTGGACCAAATCGACCAACCTTCGGGAAGGGGAGTCATAAAGTAATTTGTATGAACACGGTATATCTAACCATCCACACAGAACACCCTATCGTTATCTCGTAGATAGTAAACTCTCTAAAGCCAAAATCATCTAAACAAACAAGAAACAAAGACCCACGCCACTCAAACAATTTTCCTTCCAGATGTAACAAGTAAGACATTTGTATGAATATTTGCATTGGATCCATATAGCCATAATACTTGAGGAAAGTCATTCCCCGTTGAGGGATTGGTATGGTTGTTATAATTGGATGGTCAAGGTCTTCAATATTTAAGCTGTAATGTATAAGCTGCCTATTCTCGGTTTCTAGCCAATGTAACCCATCATTCCAATATATTGCACTATCAAATGATCAAAACTAAAGTAGTTAAAACGGTCACTGCAGAGGCTCCATTTTCCTGTCTCTGAAGAATAAATTTGTATATCAATGTCACAAAATATGCGTCTAGCATCCACCAATTTGTAGTGCAGTAATTTTGTAGGATCAAAGGCGATTCTCAATCCAGCACTGCTATAATAAAGTGAATTATCAAGCGAGCAATCTGGATACAGAAGCTTTTTATACTGATTAGTGGATGGATTATATACGTAATAAAAAACAGGCAATCCCGAACCACCACACAGAAGCAAACCATTGCAAGACTGCAAGATCTTAACATTATCAGCTTCCTCAGTGGAGCCAAGAGTGAAGGACCTATCCATAGCGTATTTTTTTGACTTAAGTCTGGGATCTAACGACACAAAATCATTTTTAAACAAAGATCTCTTGTGACTAACAAAAAGACCAACATGAGGATCAACTTTAGTAATTTGGCTGCTGTTTTTGATGAAAAGAGGGGATGTAATAATTCTTAGCCATTGTTTAGACACGGTTGCAAATAGATGAATACAGAGAATAGGTAATCAGATTAAGATTTGAGTTAAAAGGTCGTCGTTAGTAAGCACTTTTAGTTGTGGTGAAGAGGTTTCTCGAGCCTGTGTTCTGCGCGCTTCTGAAATCATCCCCAATATCAAGTTTTTTTTGAAGACGTTGCAGGAATATTTAGAATGGAATATAAATAATCAGTTGGTGGAGTATATGAGTCCTAAGACTTCATTAAATAGGGAATATAAGACCAAATTGGCAGGGACGAAATTTGCTAGTAAATTATTTTTCAAGCAGGAGGGAAAATGCTGAAAAAAAGAGGGAAATTTTTATGTTAGGATGAAATTTGCTAGTAAATCATTTACTCAAGTTTTTAACAAATTTGATAATGTTAACAACACGTTTCGTCCCTAAAACCTAACAAAGGTCGACGTAATCAAATAATTATACCTGCAATGGTCAAATAGGGTATTTTATGTAATAGTGGTATGACAAGTTAGAGTGCATCGTGGTCAAACACAAACAAGATAGTTAAACAGTAACAAATAATAACGACTTAATGTATGTACAACAAAGACAACCCACCATCATCCCTGTATAAATAAAACCACAAAAATCGCTACCCAAGTCCCAACTTCATCGTCCCCATGAACGTAATACAACAAAAGATACAACCTAACTGGGATCATCCATATCTGCATAGAAAACAAACCAAAACCCAACTATCCACAATCTAATCAATAGAACCTCATAACTGTAAGAAAGTCAATCTTTTTATGCACTTGCATGTGCACTTCCGCAAATGACTTCCTTATCTCCAACGTCTTAAGCACTTCGATTTGGGACAACTGCTTAAAAAACTCGGCACATTGCAATGCTAATGGACCACCAAACACATTAAGCTCGGCTATCAACAGACTGTGTTCGTTGACCCTACTATACAAGACCTCCCAGAGATGACTTAATCTAGCTGCAAAATAGAGATCTTCGTTTATCTTCCTTTCAATATAGACTGACATTGCGTCAGTCAAACTGTTGGAGTTTTGCGCCGCTGCTAGTTCTTGTAGACGTGGGAAGGCCATTTGTTTTTTGGTGTTGTTAGGTATTTTGGTTGTTTAATGTTTGAAAATTATTTGGGTAAACTTCACTTAAATAGCAAAAAACCAAATCATGTTAGTGGTTCGACATCACATATATATATGACGGCTCAATGACTGACATTCACAAGCTTCTATGTCACGTTTATTAAATTACACTATTATTACACGCTTAGTCCCTAAAGAAATCTTCTTTTGGAAGACACGTGGAAGGCGGGAACATTCCACAAGCTATCTATGTCACGTTCATTAAATTACACATATATTATTACACGCTTATTCCCTTAAAGAATCTGGAAGACACTTGGACATATGAATATAGATTATAATAAAAAAAAACTAGGGAGCCAACGGTGTAACAACTAACAGTTTTATGATCCACGTGTGAATCCCACTTTTACACCAATAGTCCACGTGTAAATTGCCCTTAACGTCGAGGTACTTTTAGTCGAACCGGTGACATACGAAACATCAGGGACCAAATTTGCTGTAATTAAAAAATTTGTAATATTAATCAACCAAAAGGCATTTGGCGAAAAAAGCTTTAAAGTTGATAAATTTAGGCGGGGAAACAAATTGACTCTGGCAGATATGGTCCCCAAGTTGTATAAGAGCAAATAATCAATAACCATAAAAAAGTTAAGGAACCAAATCGATAATTAAACATCACACTATTATTGAACCAAAACAAACTTTTACATAAAAACCAACTTGTAAAAACAACACAAACTAGGCATAAACATAATAACCAACTCACTATATTGACCCGACCCTAACTCACATCTAAACCAACCATCTTCAACGAAATTGGAACTTAACCAACACATGAACAACCCAATCACATATTTTTCATAACAAAAATAAAATCAAGCTTTTTATGCACTTCATGATAAGTCTCAGCGATCATCTTCCTTAGCTCTAACAATTTGATAAAATCATTCTCTTGAACTTGTTGCAGAAATTGACAGCAATTGTAGGACATCACTGATGGAGGCAATCCATCAAGTTCACTTATAAACAGCTTCCTATCATTAGTGCGGTCTATAAACTGCACCCATAAGTTTTGTAGATCGACTACAAAGTCAAAATCAATCGACGTTTCCCTTTCAAAGTATAGCATTATTCTATCAAATAAAGACCTAGAATTAGCAGCCACGAGAAAGAAACACGATCCAGAAGTCGATCTACTTCTTCAGCAAGGTCCTACAAGACGCATAAATCAACTACCCTCCGCACGAGAAGCTTGTCTTTGCCTTGCTGATGTCATCAAGGTGATTCAAGCAGTATTTTCAGGCCTACTCCGATACATGTCCTGACAGACAAACCACTGAAATAGGTTTTATCAAACCATGAGTATGCATACAACATGTCAAAATAGGCAATCGAGTTGAGCGAGTATGAAATCACCTTCGGATCCGGACAATTAATCAAGGGAAAATCATGGTAGACTTCCTTGCTGAGGTAGATACGCCAGCTACAGTCACAACCGGCAAGAAGTCTATAATGCTTGCGAAACCTAGGGGACACGACAAAGAAACCTGGACTCTTCACACTGATGGCGCATACCACGGGCAAGTTCACGGGAGGTTTGTGTCAGAATTCCGCCAGGACACTATTTTGTGTATGCTCTTAAGTTTGACTTTGAAGCCTCGAACAACAAAGCAAAATATGAAGCATTGCTAGCAGGCTTACTGTAAAACCCACATGAGAATACCATGAAATTTAAAAATTTTAAAATCACGACAAGAAAACTTATGAATCTAATATCATGACAAGTTAACGCACTAAATTAAAATCTACGAATCATGAACACCCGAAGGTACGAAATATGACATAAAAATAAAACTACAAAACTTCTTTTGGGCTCATGGGGATTTCGGCAAATGCACAAAGAAGAGAGCCCAATCTTGTTAAGCAAGTCCAAGCCCAAGCCATAAGGCTTAAATCATATAATTAAGAGTTTTCTTATCTCATTCATTGTACACGAATTTAAAATAAGGAAACCCTAAACCAATTCTACAACCGGCGGCACCACAAAGGAAGAATGGAACAAGTTTTTATCTTTGTTCGTGAATCATCGAGCTTTCTACTCTATTCCATCTCGGATCTATTCCCTGTAATGGTAAACCATGAAAACCCTTTCCATTGTTTTTTTCTATAAATTATTATGATGCATGAAAATAATCACAAGAAATAATAAGAAGTTATAATCTTGAGATGAAAATTAATTTAAATCGATGCATGTGTTGGTGTTGTGTTGGTTCGCGGTCAAAGGAACACAAGCCGTGTCCAAGGGTACTAGACACATATGTGCTTTGAGGATTGATATTTCGGAAGTAACCTTTGGGTGGTGTGTGGGCCCAAAAGAAAACAAGCCGAGACCCCTATGGGGCTCGGCATATATATACATGTTAACATAAAGGTTACTTTTCGTTGGGCTATAACCGAACCAAGACCAAGCCGAGTACCTCTAGAGTACTCGGCACATACAATGTTTATTGTGGATCATGTCGCGTGCGTTATTCGACCATAGAACCAAGCCGAGACCCCTATGGGCTCGGCATACATGTTTTGAAATTGGGAAGTGTTGTTCGCTGGGTATTATTCGAACCGAGACCAAGCCGAGTACCCCTAGGGGACTCGGCACACACATGTACACTTCTATTTATTCACGTCGAGTAGTGTAGTAACCGACAAGAACCAAGCGAGTACCTAGTACTCGCACCGTATATACCATTGTTTTATTAATCATGTGAGTTCGTGCTGTGTTCGAACAAGGGCCAAGCGAGACCCAGGTTACTCGGTACACATAATGGTGTTTGGGATTGGATGTTTCCGAGTGACTAAAGACCAAGAGAAAACCAAAGCCGTGACCTATGGGGCTCGGGCTTTACCTTCCTTTTGGTGTAACAGGGCTCGTTTACATAAGGGCTTAATGATATTCATTGTTTCGGCTTAAATTAAAAATGGGTTATAAAACTTCAATAGATTTTTGGTTTCAATATAGGGACTAATTGGCTTAAATATTTTCGGGTTACATGTGGGCTTATGGCTTAATAACTTCCGGCTTATATATGGGCGTATGGCTTAGTTGATTTTCGGTTTGCATATGGGCTTATGGTTAAGGTTGTTCGGCTTAAAATGGTGGGTTTATGAACTAAATTAAGTCGGGCTTATGGTTAGCTTAAGATGGCCGTCTCTTGTGGCCCAGACCAGGCCTGGGCCATGGCACGGTTGACATATGTGTATGATCGTGACTGGGTAATTTATGAAAACTACAACCGTCGGGAAATTGTATAATTACTCTAAGTGTCTTTTAAACCCTAACTTTAATAAATTTCATTTTTAAACCATAAACTTTCAGGTAATGGCAATATTGACCCCTAATTTATGGAAATGACATTCTAGACCCTTAAACTTGAATGAACTACAATTTTACCCTTGAAATCATGAAAATGACATTTTGTCCCCAATTATAATTAATCACCAATTATAACCAAAGCATATTAAATAACATGATTTATCTAACTAATTAAAATAGATTATTATTAATCCAAGACACAGAAATGGAAACCTGCTATTTTTAGAAAGTTACTATTTATGGAAACCTGCTATTTTTGGAAAGCTGCTATTTATAGAAACCTGCTATTTTTGGAAACTTACTAAATAAGGAAAGTTACTACTTTTAGAATACCAAGCATAACAAGATACAAATCATGGTATCCAATAATCTAAGAAATGTACAAGTATACTAATCAAGGAAAGTTGCCAAAAATAGAAAGCTGCCAAAAATGGAAAGTTACTAAAAATAGAAAGAATGTAAATTCTGCACAATAACTTCTTTAAAGCTCTTTATCATGTAGCACGCGTGAAGACGGAGTAATATCTTTCTGTTTTCTTCCTTTCACTGCTTCATTGTCCAGGTACGGATATTCCGTCCTTTCAGTAAGGACTTGCCTTCTATCATGATGCCTTTCCCAGAACTGCTATGTTCCCATTCTATTTTTTTTTTTTTTTTTTTATGTTTTGCCTTGATTTATTATTGTTTTATTTATGTCACTCCCGAGCTTAAAATATATTATATGCATGGCCTTGATTTATGTGACTTACCACCTAGTTATGAGGTACCATGACTTGACACTTGAGGCACGTGTCATGAATCTTTCGAAGTTGAGGAGTGATTTCACGCGGCGTCCTATTCATGTTTACTTTTCTCCTGTATGGCCATTATTATTCAGGGCTTATGGGTGCTTCCTAGTTTACATGTTTATACGTTTCATGGTGATTTGGTTGTGGAGTGCTTACATCATCACATTGGAGTTTGTTCCTCTCACCCATTTATTATAAGGGTCAACCCTCTAGTACATGTTGTGGCTCCCTCTAATTTATGCATGTATTGACGTTTTATTTTTATGTTTGATTATATGAGCTCTGTGGGCAAACCCTTATTGCTATGTTATGTACCTATGACATTTCCATATACTTTTACATCTTAACAACAAGTTTTACATGTTTAATTGCTATTCTTCATGACATATTCTCCAGGTTCCTCATGACACTCATGAAAATCTGTCCGCTGCTTTATATTCTTATCCTAGGACTTATGTTTATTATTTAATTATCATTATATTCCTTTCACTGAGCGTATATGCTCAGCCGATATTTCCTTTCATGGTTTCTTACGGCAGGTGACTAGAGGGTGATGGGCATAGAGAGATTGTGCTTAGGAAGAGAACCTTTAGTTCCTTCTATTATAGTTGGACACTTGCAAAGATTATGTTTTGGACCCTGTTTTGTTCTTCAAACTTCCTTTAGTTTATGCATGTTAAAATCTTCATAAATGGGAGGCCGATGTTTGTTTCGGGTTCCACCTTGTTACGTTATCAGTTATGTTTGTTATGCCTTATGAGTGATGCCTTTCATTCGCCTGAGTGGGGTGTTACATTACACATAGCCAAAATGATATAAGTCAAACGAATCCAAGTATTTACAGACTTGATGTGTCGTTATGTGGTGTTTATTTAAGATAGTTAAGTTTTTAAATTTATATTTTGCCGACTTAACCAAAAACAACACTTTAACGGGCAGTGTACCTGGTCGGTGGTAGATTCGTGGTAAGTAGGGTGTCGAACACTTGAAGCGAGGTTAAATCTCTCAATTTATTTATATTTTGGTTATCTAATCTAAGTTAATTTCTTATCTTAAGTCAACATATGCTAACTAATCCTGATGTTAGTTTAATTTTCTATTTCTAAACAGGTAAAAAGGGGTTTCAGCTTGAGAGACTGGCACAGGTTTGTTTTGGTGACTACAATCAAGTCAAGAAAGTTTAACCCACGTAAGAAAATTAACAGAAGATAAAAGAGTGGTCGAGCCTTATGATAGAAAACTGTATTAGCCATTATTAATCCGATTAGAAGTTGGTTTGTTTATTCAGTGCAATGATTACTTATCTCGAAGAGGCATATCATTCTTAGACTTAGGCGGGACTTCATCCTAAGACCTAGATACATTAATTCTGTCACAATTAAGCATCGCATAAAACCGTCCTTATTACTTGATATATTATCTTAGGGTTTCTAAGGCTAATGGTGTGATCTTGTTAAACCCTAGCTCATAGAGACTTTACCCGCTTACTGCTTAATGGCAATTTAAACTCTAGTAGTCCACTTGTCCAACTATCTAAGTTATTTTCAAAATTGTTAAAGTCTATTTTCTTTCTGATTATTCGAACACTACTCTAATCCCTGTGGACGACCTGGTCTTACCTAAAAAGATTATATTGCATACGTGGGTTATACTTTTACCCGTGTGTTTCCATATAATTGTCTGGTATTTTCAGTCTTATAAATTTAAAGCTTTTGAAACACATCAGCTTTAAATATGTAGAACTAGACCTAGTTGAATGATAGGTCGCATACTTAAGCACGTAAACAAGTATCATGTGATAAACATAATCAATAAATCAATGATAAATTAAGAAATCGAGATATAAACAAAGCCAAACATTTAGATTTGCATAATAATGGCTAATATCCGAAGGTATTAGCCTTCAAACGTCATAATAAATACAAAAGCAATTATTTAGCGAAGGTAAACTAACCGAGCTAACAAATGATACCATAAACTGAACGATTACAAAAGTATAAGAAATTAGACGTTGTCTTCTATGGATTGGAATGCGTTGCAAGACCTCTTCTGCTCTTTTTCTCTTCTGAAAATCGACTTTTGTGGTTTATGTATCGAGAATATGATTTAACACACTTAAAACTCGTTTTTGAGTTTTGTATTTATAGGGTCTGGAAGTCGGTTTGATACGGTGTATCCAAGGGATTGGATACGGCATATTAAAGTTTCTTGGAGTAAGGACCACGTTTGATATCTTCCAGAATATTCACATACTATATCTTCAATACAACGTATTGACTTCTTTTGGATATGGCGTATTGATCTTCTTTCCTTTGTGGTCTTTGGTGAGTGCAGGCACGGATACGCCGTATCTTCCTTGATGGATACAGCGTATTAGTAGTCAGAATAGTAAATCTTCAAAATATCTTCATTAAGCTTCAGAATGTGCGCCTTTTGCTAATATTCATCAAGTACTCGGTAATTACTGCAATTCTCAAATATAAGCGATAAAGTAACAATTCTTTGCAATAATTATACAAAATAGATTAAATACATGAGATAAATGATGCTATAAAATAGACGTTATTTGATGTCATCATCCTGCATCTTTGACGATGCTAACCGGTACGGGGATCGCACTACAGGTGCAGCACCTGGGACCAAGTCGATTTGAAATTCAACTTATCGTGTCGGTGGAAGTCCAGGAAAATCTTCTGGAAAGACTTTCAGAAAGTCCCGTACGGTTGGTACATCCTCAAGTCGCTTCTCTTTTGACTTATCTTCAGCCTTTTTCTCCATAACTTGAGCCAAAAACACTTGGCATCCTTTCTGAATATACTTCTCGTCTTGGTACACGAGATGATACTCAATCTCAACTTTTCTACACCACTACATCCATCTCCTTGGATCTCCAGGACTTCATTCCCATAGGGGATACGTACGACCTTCTTGTAACAAATAATCATGGTATGATATCTCAACAACCAATCCATGCCGATAATGACGTTGAAACTCCCTAGTTCCACAGGTATTAGGTCTATATCAAACACGTGACCTAATAAAACTAACGTGCAAACTCTAAGAAAAGTATTCGTTTCTACAATTCTTTTGTCAACTAGTTCTACGACATAACTTAGGTCTAAGGTGGATGGGACAATATCAAGTAAAACACTAACGGAAGTCGACACAAAACTCCAATCAGCACCCGAATCAAATAGCATACGTGCATAATGGTTACTGAGAAGAAATGTACCTGTGACAACATTGGAGCCAGGGTTAGCTCCTCCTCCTCCTAGAGTGTAGGCTCTTCCTCTAGCTTCATTTGGCTTATTTCCTGACTTATTCCTATGGTTCTAATTTTTCAACTTCGGGCAGTCACTCTTATAGTAACCCTGCCTTCCACACTCATAACAGGTAACAACCTTCTGATTCAACTCTAGGGATCCTTGAGTAGTAGTAGCAACTGCGGCCCTACAATCCCTTATCATGTGCTCAACTCTCTTACAGTTGCCACATTTCACCATACACTGCCCCTCATGATGCAATTCGCACTTGTTGCAGCCCAACATATCCCCTCTTCTCACCGTTCCCAATAGTTTATGCTCTGGCCACATTCTGCCCATTACTATTTTGTCTCTTAAATGGTGGTTGTTGCACATGATTATCTCTCGAATTGTTATAAAATCTCCTCTTATTTTTTGCTTTCCTTGCATGATAACCCTTTAGCTTTTGGTCCATCAAGTAGTTGGCAATACGGACAGCATCCAGGAGTCTCGTAGGCTCTGTAGCAATCACATTCCATTAAAATGTTTTCGGGGAGACCTCCTATGAAATTCTCAACTTGATCCTCCTCCTCGGGGACCATCTTAGTGCAAAACAGTACCAGTTCTTGGAACCTTTAGGTATACGTAGTCAGGTCATTATTCCTTACGGTCAGGTTCCATAACTCAGTCTTCATTTTCTTAATATCATTCCTAGGACAATACACCTCTGTCATCAACTTCATGAGTGCCTTCCACGTCATGGCATATGCAACATCAGTCCCAATTGTTCTCTTATGAGAGTTCCACCAAGTCAATGCACCATTCTGCAGGGTGCATCAGGCATACTTCACCTGATACTTTGGTGGACATTTGCTGATGTGTAATACCATCCCCATCTTCTCAAACCATCTTGTCAGCCCAACAACTCCCCCATTTCCCTTAAAGATGAGTGGCTGGCATTTCAAGAAATCTTGGTATGTGCACTCACGTGCAGCTGGCACCACACCTCCAACATTCACATTAAGGTTTCCATTCCCATTTCCTCCTCCTAGTCCATTCCTATTACGTTCCCGCCTCCATCTCCAATGCCGTTCCCATTATCATTTCCATTATAATCTCCATGCCCGTCTCTATTCTCTCTTGAGGGTTCGCAATTTTTGTAAGCTTCCAAAGCTTCCTCCACACGTCGGTCGATCATTTCTTCAATCACAGTAGGGGTCATCCTGGTACGTGTAGCAGTAGGCATTGTTCTACATCATAAAGAGTAAAACACGATGAGATTTTTGGGTGGGATGGAATCATCATACGATAAATAGAATCAATTAAATTATATAGCACGAAGACATAGAATTAAAACAAATTCACGTCATGCCAAAATGAATTTTGTAATCATAATACAATATGCAAAAAAGCCAAGAGAATACGATAATAGGAAATTAGAATTTCATATCATATAAGATAGTCGATTACATCGCTTTCAAAAGGATGGCATGAGTTTCTAATGATACAACTGCTAAGCACTAGCCACTATGCTACTGATCGGTACACAAATCCTAACGGGACTAGTCTAAGGGCAATAAACCTAACGTCTCCTGGCATAGGTCTCTAGCCTCCTGAACTCCATGAGGTCATAGTAGCAAAATTGACACATCTGTCTCAACTCCTCCTACGTGTACGCCATATGACGTCGCATGCTGTCAATCCGCTCTTTTTCAATACATAACATGACCCTAAGCCTCATGTTGTCTATCTCCAACACCCCAATCCTATCTGACATAACAACACTCTGCTGACTAGCCGCTAACATCCTATGCCCTTGATCTCTCTGAACACTCTCAATAACCTGAATCCTCCGTATAGGGATCTTCTCCAAGTGGTTATGCAACTCCTGCACAATCTCACCTAGTCCTATCTGAAAAACCTCTCTAGAAATCCTATCATCTGTAGGCACAAGAGTGTCCTCTGATACTACTGGCTCAACAACAGTTTCAACTTCTATCTCAACAGCACCTCTATGACTAGACTCAGACTCCTCCTTGACCTCGTTCTCTCTGTTAATCCTAGTATCAACCTCAACTCTATCAGCTGCCTCCCTAGCTGCTGCTGCCTCAGTAGCCACAGTATCAGCATCAAAATCTACCTAAACATCCGAATTGATGTCGGGCTTTGTATACGCCTCATAACTCTCCTCTTTACTATCATCATGAGCAGTCGTGGAAACTAAACCTCTATTCCTCCTACGAGGCGGTAAAAGATCGTCACGTATAGGAGACAAAGCTCCTGGTACAGGTATAGCTAATGGTACTAAAACAGCAGGGGATCTACGCCTCTTGCGAGATGACCCTACAAAGCTAGCAGCTGGTGAATCAAAAGAATAATCTGGTATAGAACGACCTGATGATGTATCTGATGAATAGCCTGATGATGAACCCGATGAAGTATCTGATGAAAAGTTACTTGGTGAGAAATGATCTGACAGAGAATGACTCCCTGAATACCTTAATGCAAGTCAGTGAGAAGGTAACTATCCAACACTCTTCCTTGCTGTCAACAGCATACGCACCCCGTTAGGCTGGGTACGATAAGGTCGACCAATAGGAATCAGCTGTCCTGTTAAGACAAAAACCGATGGTCGGCGGGGTAATCCTGGTGGTGCGGGTAAAATCTAACGTAGAGTAGGTGGTGATGGTGTTGATGAGCGTGCTGCTACTCTACTCCTCCACCAAGCAATAGTAACCTCATACGAGTCCTATGATGGTGGTCTTTCAGAAGTGTCATTGTCAGATGAATCAATGTACAAAAATGGGGAAGTATGTGGTAAGGTGGAAACAATAGGTGGAATAGTAGGTGTCTTTGTGGGGATCAATGGTGAGTCATCATGAACAACAGGTGGATTAACAATAGGTACAGTAGCCGAAATGGCAGTAGGAATCATTGATGTGTCGTTGTGTGGTGTATATTTTTATGATTCAAGTTTTAAATTTATATTTTGCTGACTTAACAAAAAACAACACTTTAACGGGCAGTGTACCCGGTCGGTGGTAGATTCGTGGTAAGTAGGGTGTCGAACACTTGAAGCGAGGTTAAATCTCTCAATTTATTAATATTTTGGTTATCTAATCTAAGTTAATTCTAATCTAAGTCAAACCTATGATAATCTTATGTTAGTTCTAATTCTAATTCTAACAGGTAAAAGGGGGGTTTCAACCTGAGAGACTGGCACGGGTTTGGTGGTGACTACTGTAACACCCCCAAAAATGTGTCGCAGCGGAAATATGTCCGGGAGTGTTACTTCATAATACAACAACACAGGATACAAGAGAACAACATCTAAATGTGTCGTTTGAAAAATAATCTCGTTGATTTTCTTGAAATTGATATAACATTTGTCCCATAATTGTATCACCACAAAAAGCTTGAAAACAATACAACGGGGTTTGATCACTTGTATGTAAGTAGAAATCCATGAATGAAATCTTGTCAATTTAGACTCCAATGCACATCAGATAATCCAAGCATCTAATTCACCTGAGAAAAACATGCTTAAAAATGTCAACATAAAGTTGGTGAGTTCATAGATTTTTGTAAATGTAAATGTTGAAATCAAAAGAGTATAGTGTCTACTGCTCCACCGCAGTATAATGAAAAATGTTTAATAATCAGTAATGTTCAACAAAGTAGTGTGGACCACAAGATTTCCAAAATGTATGACTACTATAACAAATACAGTATCACATAAAATGTATCTACTGTTGCGCTAAGCTCATGACACTGAAGCTAATTTATGTAGCATATAATATGCCAAATGTATTTCTGCCCTACCGGTGTCTGACCAAGACACCAAATGAAATTGACATGATATATACCCGTTGTCCGGTACACCGGCACAGTGAGCGCTACTCACCCGGATAGGGATAATTAGTCCCAATAGATCTATTTATAACATTCACGCTTACAATCCGTAATTAACAGTTCATGATAGTTTCGGGCATTGAGTGGTCTAATCGCTACTTAGGCAACACGTAAACATGAGATGATAACCAGAAATACTTGTGTCCAATGAAAAGATAACCATTGTATTCATAAACAGCTTTAAATACTTAAATCCATAAGTAGAAAGAGAGTATGATATAAATCAAGTAACCGAGTTGTAAATGAGTATGAGTATGTAAACAAGTTGTAATGAGCATGTATTCTCCCCCGAGATTTGTAAAATAATTGTAAAACAAGTGAAAGAGGGGCTATAAACTCACATCGATGATGAAGAACGATTGGCGGGAATGCGCATATTAAGCGCCAGACAGAACGGAAAACTGGAACGGCTCGACCAAGAAGTTGCGGTTTATCTTAACGGTTATCCTACTAGCCTAGGGTAATGTACTTGGGTTTTCCGATGAATGAGTACATCAACGCGACACGTTGATAAAAGATTTAGATTTAAAGTTGTAATAGTTTGGTGGTTGGTTAAATAAATAAATCAAGAAGCATATATAATTCATAAGGGGGATCATATAGCAATGTATGTAATATATTCCTTATCTATTACATATGAAAAATAAGTAATTATATAATTCATATGGTGAATTATATAATAAGACAAACAATCAGATGAATAATTTGAAGTATATAATACTTTGCAAATATTGTTTAAGAAACGTGAGTAAATGATTAAACAAAATAATTTGACACGTTTTAGAAAATCACCACTTAAATACATAAAAAGTTCTTAGCATAAAAGTAATCGTACGTTTTAAAGTCACAAATCATGTACACTATGTTTTTAAAGCTTTTACAAAGGTTATGATGTTAATTTCTAGTTGACAATTATAAAATATAAAATAATATTTTATAATCTAGTATATTGTTTCCTTGACGGTTTGCTAAAATAGTTATCCCATTTGTAAAAGTATAGTTTCTGTTTGTTTATCCAGTTATTGAAATATTACAAATTAACAATCTTAAAATTATATAATTTAATCATTTTTCAATCAATCTGTGTTGCAATTTACTCGTGTGATCAATATATATAATTAGGCGAGACTAAATAATATATGACACATTTATTTAACCATTAACCACCATTTAATCCGGTTTTATATTTATAAAATCTTATGATTTATTCGATTTATATAAATCAAGACACACCCTAAAGGTTGTTTCTGCTCACCCAAACACGCCCGTTTAGTTATTCTGCCAAACCAACTGCACCCTTATGATCTTTCTCTTAACCCAAACGCACCCCTTGGCGCAATCTGCAAAACCAAACACTCTTGTTTGGTTAATCTGTCAAACCAAACGCTCCCGTTTGGTTAATCTGCCAAACCAAACGCTCCTGTTTGGTTAATCTGCAAAACCAAACGCACCCGTATTGTGTAAAATCCAGAACCAAACACCCCTTATGGGGCTGTCATCAAAACCAAACGCTCCCTATGCGTTTTAAAACCCTAAACGCACCCTTTGGCTGGGTCATTTAACAAAACCAAACGCACCCTAACTGTTTTATACAAAACCCAACGCACCCCTTGCGTGTTTTTAAGCAAACCAGACGCACCCCATGGCTGTTTAACAGTAAAACGCACCCTTATGGCTTTCTTATCCCATCAAACGCACCCATTTCTGTGTTAAACCACAGGGACAAACACCCTTTGTGGTGTTTTTGATAAACCACAACGCACCCAATTGGGTTATGAACCGAACGCACCCTTGGCTGTGTTTGACCAGCAACCCAACACACCCTTGGCTGTGACTAACAAACAACGCACCCTAGTGATGTAACCACATAAACAAACACACCCTACGTGGTGTTATGGCTGCCCAACACACCCTTTTTGGGTGTCACACAGCCAACCAAACACCCTTGTGGTGTTACTATGAAACCAATGCACCTTATTTGGGTGGCAGTCTAAACCAACGCACCCTATTCGGGTTTAAACTAAACCGGACGCACCCTTGGGGTGGTCCAAAACTGAACGCACCCTGATTGTGAGTGGTGGAGAGGGCGCGTGGTGTAGTAGATCGGGGCTCGATCTATCTTTTTGTATTATTTTTGTGGTTCGCCGGAAAAGTTTTCCGGTGGCTGCCGGAAATTGAGAGAGAGACGATGGACATGTGTGTGTGATATAAACAAAATGAAATGAAAAGTTTTTATAAATTTTTTATTTATATTAAAACTTTAAAAGTAAATGACAAGTGTCAAATAATGTGGGGTGATTTATGTAAATATTACCACAGGGACTAAAGGTGTAACTTTTGAGTATTATTTTGTAAAATGGTGGTTCGGGACTCATTTGAGCGACTCAACGGATGATTCGAGTCACGAAATTTGCGCCATTGTTTTCTAAATCATTTTTCCAACAAAAATGAGTATTCATTTGATAGTATTTCATAAATATTTTTATAACTTTTATAAAAATATTTGTTATTTATTTGGAAATCCGGTTATGTCTTGTCCGATAGTAAAAATAAAAGTAAATTTTTAACCCGTATATTCGCGTTATCAACAAACGTTTTCGAATAAAATGATGACTACTTTATTAAGTATTTTTATTTAATAACAAGTGTTAATTAAATATAATTTAATTATTTTCTCGTTTCTAAATCTTGCGAAGGCATTTCAGTCACTTTCTGACTGTTTTCGGGTCTCGGGCAAAACTGAAAAGTTGTCAGGAATGTCGTTTTACATTAAATTGCTTTAGAGTCCGAGTTGTGAAAACGTGGTTTAGCGAGTCGTTTTTGATAAGTCAACTTAAAAATAACATATGTCTTCTCGTTTTCAAGTCAAATAAATTAAAAATAAATTTGCTCATGAGAGATGTGTAATAATCAATATGATTTATTATTAAAAATTGTTCCGAAAATTT
Source organism: Tanacetum coccineum (assembly GCA_026074375.1). NCBI lineage: Eukaryota > Viridiplantae > Streptophyta > Magnoliopsida > Asterales > Asteraceae > Tanacetum > Tanacetum coccineum. The sequence goes on along the minus strand of BQNB010042355.1, from coordinate 2,045 downwards.
TACCGGTTACGCGGTAATCGTTTTTACGTGACACTAAAAGGTCAAGGGTCAAAAGGTCAAATCGGACCCGAAAAGTCCACGGGTAAAATGGCCATTTAAAATAGCGAAAATTGCCAGTTGTTACAGTACCTACCCCTTAAAGAAATCTCGTCCCGAGATTTAATTTGTGTTAACCGATTGTGTGACCAAGAAGAGATTTAAGATTTAACAAACCAGTTCTAGACGCTGATAACTTTATTCAGAAAAATTTCGGTGTTTCGACACTTCTCAATATACCAATAATTTTGGCTAGGCTTGACCAGGATATTTAATCCATCAAAATGGGTATAACCGCGTTATAAGGAAAGTCTCGTAATAGTGAAAGCATCGAAGGAGAAAGTGTAGCCGCGTGATTATGTTTGTGTAAAGTTTTAACTGTTTACGGGCAGTGTCTAGTTCCTGATATCTGTAATGATCGATGATTAATAACGGACGAGGCTAATGGATGTAAGTATCCAACTTACTCGGTAGTACCAGGATGTATCGCGGCCTAAGTCTTCGTACTAGTGGCCCAAAATGAATAGTTCGTCTATCTCTTTCGTCGATTGGTGTTTATCTGGTTTAAGGGGGTTCCATTACCTATTGGGTAGAGTTGTACAAGCTGGGACCGCTCCAAGACCCAACAACAGCATCATAACCACGAATACTATAACAACCGACGATGGGATGCGGAGAGTGAGGACACTCCGAGAAACAATATCCCCAGAATAAAGTTCAACAAATGGGAGGAGCTCGCCGGAGAGCTTATGCGATAGACGGCGGAATATTGTACTCAGTCGTTAGTTCGAGGGTGAATCAACTCCATTAGTTCAAGTGTGCACAAGTCGGGTAGCTCTACAAACGGCTCATGATCGTAAAGATTTGTAACAGCAACAGTAATAACTTAAGAGTGAGATAAGGTAGCTCAAGTGAGGCCTTAAGATCCTGCCGAGTGGTAGAACACGATTGTGTTTCTAGACCCTTTTCAACGGATTCCGGTGATTATCGAGTTCGAGTTCGTACTCGTGTCATATTGGATACCATTAAGCCCACTCATTTATAATTCATTATTTGCATAAAGAAGCGTCCTAATTTATGTAAATAATGAATTGATAAACTTATGGTTCAGTGATTTACAATTTATTTATTTAAATGAAGAGGCGTCCCAATCCTTTCAAATAAATATGTTATAAATCATCCTACTTAATAATTTCTGATGCAATACGCGTACTCACATAACCTTCTAGTTGATGGATGACATGACGATGCATGTGCTCTAATGAGTATAGGACGAGTGTTAAAACTTATAACACCTCGTGTTTTAGGACAATGTATGACGTTAATAAAGTCACTATTTATTGTTAGTATTGTACGCGTTTGTTTTTAATCGAAATCATTAAGTTAAATCGCGTAAGCTAAAAATGATTAGTTAACGTAAACGAGCATTAAGCAAATTATTGTTTACGTCAAACAAGGGTTAAGCAATTATTTTGAGAATAATTATTAACGTTTCACAAGTTATTTTATCGGATACGTGAAAGTGTTTACGTTTCACGATAAATGACAATTAGGTTTTCCCGGAACCCTAAAAATCAACGTACGCTTCAACAAATACCTACGTTTATATACAACGATCAAAGTTTATAAAACTTTAGGCATATGTAGATATTTATACACATCTCATATGATTATACAAGATAATAAATACTTTACAAAATACCAAAACATTACAAATATACTTTTATATAAAAACTACACATTACATTTTTATATAAAACTTTACTTACACTTTCTTATATAAAAATGCAAGTAAACATATAAAAGAAAAGGAAAATAAGCTAGGAACACTAATCCTAAACTTTATGGGATGATTCCCATTAGAAGGAACCAAGAGACCAAGACTTTAAGCCCTTAGTTCCCTCCTTTCTTGTCCCCTTGAACCCACACCCCAACCATGTCCCCTCCTTGGACTTTCTAGTCAAACATTGCAACTACAAATATCTACATACTCTTCCTATATATATCAT
>BQNB010042354.1:0-46176 GCA_026074375.1 Tanacetum coccineum | reverse complement strand
GTATTTGTACCCGTAAAGTAAAGTGTTGTTTTTGTCCCACAATTAATTGTTTGTTAATAATACTTGTTTTAATATTATTATTGAGTATATAATGATATTATATAATCGGTTTAATTGTTTTTATAAAAACACTTTTATACATTTAATTATTGTAAACTTAAAAATGTCATATCTCCTTCGTTATTGCTCGGTTTTTCAAGTTCCTTATATGCTTACGATCCTTGTGATAAGTACTAATTAATTAAAATGTAAAATATAGGTGTTTACACACGAATTCAAACAGTATGCATCAAAACAGTTTATGTGTTTATGTTTTCTAAAACAAGTTTTATACTTCCATTTATTAAGGGTTTTTATACAATTCTTTTACCAAGTTTTCTACCATATATCTTACCTATATTAAGTCCCATAAAATTTCATAACACTTGTTCAAATGAAATCCATGTCCTCATGATAATTTTATACATAAACTTGTACATAGACCTTCAACACCATTTAATTTGCAAACTATCTATATAATTTATTTAGTGTTTATACTAAGTATGTACTTTTGTTTCAAGTATTATTTCACCATATATGTAAAGAGTTCGAACCATTATAAGCTTCCAAATACTTTATAAATCACAAAAATGAATCTAGGTGGTGTTTAACATATATAACAAGCATGTACACATAAGATGATGAATGATGGAAATGAAATACTTTAATAGACCTTATAGGAGATGAGTAGAATGATAAACACAAGATACAAATCCTAGCCTAGCTTCCAAATCCAAAACCCTAATCTAAAAAACCCTAAATAGGTTTTCTTGATTAATCCTTGTTAAACCCAAATCCAAGCTTACAATACCCTTGAGTAACCTTATATATACTTATAATGAACCCTTGTATGCCTGGCATACGTTAGAACCAAAAGGAAAATGAAACCCTAATTAATAAGATTTGGCCGTAGGTTTTGGTTATAAAAGAGAGAGTTTTTGGTGCTTGGTGAATTATTTAGAGTGTGTAAATGACACTAGTATGCTTGATCTTCCTTTTATAGCAACTAGGAAACCTTAAAACAACCTTAAACATACCATGGGAGGAGTGGTTTTAAGGACATGTGTAAGAAAGCTTCTCCTCCATATGTAAGCATTTGGCCAAAATGGGAGGGGAGGGTACATTGACAAGCCAATTTATGGAGAAGTGGTATAAGTGTGTACTTGTGTAAGGCTTATGAGTTGTAAAGGTACAAGTTTAGTGGGGAGTTTTGATTTTATTTCATATGTATACATGTTGGATCCAGTTTTGGTAATTTATAGATAAGGAAATGAGTTAATTTTTAGGTATTGGGTATAATAGTGGGTATTTGTTTGAGTATAGATGGGTATTGGTGCTTCCGGGTATGCCTAAATGTATTTTATTGCGAAACGTAAGCGTTTTACGTAACCAATAAAAATAAAATATGAAAGTTATAAATTATACTCTAAATAATTATATAACACTTGATTGACGTAAACTTTTATTTGTTTGGCGTCCGTTTACGACGAATGTTGATTTTTAGTTTACGCGATTTAACTATAGGATAATAATTAAAAGCGAACGCGTAAAACTCTAAAAATAAATAATGATAATAATTGAGTCGGGAAATGACCTGAAAATGTGAAATGTTACAGAGGGACTGGAAGAGTTTATATGAGTCAAAAAGTAGTCAATCCTATTTTTGGTTTTATGAAGCATTTGGATCCATAAGTCTAAGTCCCAGTCTAAGTAAGTTGAAAGGTTCATGTTTGAGTGGTTTGGTTAGGATATCGACAATGTTATCTTTTGAGGAGACCTTCTATATTAAGATTTTTCCCTTTTGAACATTGTCTCGAAGGAAATAGTGTCAAATTTCTATATGCTTGGTTCGAGAGTGTAAGATAAGGTTTTTACTAAGGTCAATGGCTCCTTTGTTGTCACATAGGATGGGAATGTCATTTAGTTTGATGTCATAGTCTATAAGGGCTTGTTTCATCCACAACGCTTGTTGTCATGCTTTGCCTGCGGATATGTATTCTGCTTCTGCGGTGGATATTGCTAGTGCGTTTTGTTTCTTGGAGAACTAGGAAGTTAGACATCAACCTATGAAGGTGCAAACACCGTTGGTACTCTTACGATCTACATAGTCACAAGTGCTGATTGTCCCTGAAGGTATCCTGTCAAACCACCTCTTTGCGGCACCAGTGAGTGTGATAGGGAATACATGTAGCATAACCGCGTCATGAGTAAATCCTGGTGTGTTGAAGAGGCTGAAGATGTCCAAAACTCTCTCAACGTGTTCATGAGCGTCATCATTATTGTTTCCGTAGAATGTATCTTCCTTTAGCTCCCTTATAAACTGACTCTTGATCTTAAAGTTGACATTGTTCCTGATAGCAGGTTTAACTACGCGTGATGCCTGGTTCCCTCTAGTCAATTGATGTGTATTTTATTTTAAATAGATAAGGTTTTAAATTTATAAACTGTGAACCATCTAAGTTCTTTATACACACTAACGAGCAGTGTACCCGGTCGCGTGCAGTATACTTAGGATAAGTCTGAGGTCAGCCCAAAAAGCTATGTGATGGTGATTTAACTTGAGGCAAATAACTTTTAAGCTAGAAAGCGATTTAAATAAATGTGTTTGGATTAAGGAAATAAGAACTTTCCATGGAATGGTTGAATTAAAATCAAGGAAAAAGAATGTGCTACACAAGTTATATCCTAATCAACGCCACGATTCAAACACCAATTCTAGTTGGAATAACCAGGACCGAATGGTCATCGATCCCTAATCTATAACTGCTAAGTCTTGGTTCAATTGGTAATAGTACTCGAGATATTCCTGTTGGTCACAGTATCCTAGCATCATTGTATTTGGCTTAAAATACCTATTAGTGATCTCTAACAAGTATTTATTCACGCTTATGGTCAAAGTATGCAAACAAATATCCAACAAGGTTATTGAATCACAATGATAATTATTCTATAACGAGGATAACACATATAATGCTTAGCCAAAAATCATACGATTACAATCAGAATTAATGTTGAATAATGAAAGTAATAAGAACATAATAATCGAACAAACTAATATGATTATGATGGTGTCTTCACCCCACGATCGAACCGAACCTTGTTGCCTTCTCTTTTGTCGAACAACAGCAACCGAGAAAAAGGGTATAAAACCCTTTTCTCTTTGTCGAACCCACCAGGCAGCCAAAAGAATGAATAAATGAATTAATCATTCACGTCTATTATTTATAGCCTTTTAAGGACTTTAGAACTTGTACAAAAATGGCCCTTCGTCATCTTTAGCGTAATACACATCGTCCTTGAAACATAATAAGAAGTGTGCGCTTTCGGTCTCTGGACTTACACTAACTACGGCGTAGTTAATATGTAAAACTACTCCGTAATTCTTCTGAAGCGGCATTTTCTTCATTTAGTGAATAATAACTACGGCGTAGTTCCTACGAGCTAACTACGCCGTAGTTCTTCGTCAGCATGGATATTTTTCCACACATAACTAACTACGGCGTAGTCAAAGGGAACAACTACGCCGTAGTTTTATTCTTGAATACGATATTTATGTTTTTAATGCCATTTTTCGCCTTCTTTTCCGTTCTAGTGCCTTAATTACCTCAATTTAAAATATAAATGAATTAAGTATCAAATTCATATAAAAATGATATAAAACAAGGCAATAAACACGAGAATTTGATATATAAAAAGTGTAACTATTTGATGCTATCAAATATCCCCCCACTTGACTTCTACTTTGCCCTCAAGTAGAGCTTTTACAAATATTTCTCAAAAAGATATCTCCTAAGCTATCTAGGAAGATATGAATTTAAAAATTACCTATGCTAGAAAATTCTAAACTGAGCACCTTACGAAAGGAAAAACGAATCACACTCATACTCTCACTAATCTATGTGTTTCATTTTTGGTGATCACTCAACTGCTTAGTCATGGCGAGTATTCTATCATAAGCTTGGCAAGGATACTAATCTCCACCACTAGAGTCTAGATGAAACTATTCAAAAAGGCAAATTGGGTGACACACAGAGGCTTAAACAGTTGAATAATCCTAACCGATACAAATGCTCTAGAAAAAGCGACAAAACCACACATGCTCGTCCAAATCCATGAACGAGACACATGTGATTTCTCAAATCCTTAACTCGAGCAAGCTAAAGGTTAAAATAATTAAAAGGGTAGGATAAAGACATGGGAAACATTTATAATTGGTGTAATAAAAAGACACAAAACAAATAGTTTCCTAAGTCCACATTCTCCTCGTCACTAGTCGCATTCAAATCCCATAAGGCAAAAATCGAGGGTCAAGAGTCGAGGGGTCTTCATGATACACGAGTCAATGCGTATGAAATGTAGTGTAATGCCTCATAATTCATAGACTAGGCAAGTAAGACGCATTAACTTGGCCTTCATAAAAAATGAACAAAAAATTATGTGTTAATTTATTTTTTTAATTTTTTAAAATTTTTAGGTAAGTATCTCAAACACTTATGTAAGGTGCTAGTATATATTTTTCGTGCTTTTAATTATGAGGTCTAGAAGGTTGTGTTGTAAAATACTTTTAAAGAGTAGGTAAAATAACCCCTCATATTGTTATTGTCTAGATAGAAAAGCCCATTTGCTTGAGGACAAGCAAATCCCAAGTGTAGGGGTATTTGATGAGGTGTCATTTTATACACTTTTTCGGGGTCGATTAACCCCCTAAATTGTGCATTTATGCCCAAAATAGGTACTTAATCGTTCCTTTTCAGGTATTTCTCATTTGGAGGGCATTTGGAAGAATTACACGTGACTTGGGCTCATTTGGAAAAGAAACGGACAAGACTACGGACCTAACCAACATTTCTCAAGATTATGTTCTCAGCAGCTGGAGACGGCGTCACAGTTTCTACGTGACGCCGTCACGACGCACCTCATCAAATACTTCCTTCCACGACGGCGTCAAAGATCATAACCCAGCCCATTATCCAGAATATTCTCTTTCATGACGGCGTCATGACTAAAACGCGACGCCGTCACGGCGTTTTTCCTATATATACAAACCTGAATTTAGGGTTTTGAGTGTGTAACTTTAGAATAAAAAAAGGGTACGAACCCTAGTTCGTTTAGCAGCTGTTAGGGACGATTTTAGGGCCTAAAAACCCTATTGTACTTCCTTCAATTCATGTTTTAATCAAGTAAGACTTATTTAATCATTCAATATGTCTTGTTGTTTGATTCCTATCTGTTCTTGCTTTATCTTTAACATGCTTGGCTAAACCTCCTATTGTGTTTATTTATGATTGTATGAAACCTAGAATGTAGATCTTAGTGTTGTTGCTTCTTATGATGAATATGCATGTTAGGTCTTAGAAAACCAGCTTTTGTCTGCATCGCTGTTGATATGTCTAGAAAAACATGATTATGTAGAAAGGATACCATCGGGTAACAGTCTTCATACTACCTTGCCCCCTAATATGGTTGATCCACTCTTAATATATTTCACATGCACTTAGTATACCCTTAGGGGCCTTGTAATAGTCTTCATACTACCTTACTTGCGCGTTGCCTTAACGGAATACTAAGTAGACGGCGGGTTCGTGTAATTCGTTCATGACTTAGGAAATAATTACATAGATCATCACAAGTGTGACAAAGCAACAACACTAGGAGAAGCAATCTAGGGAGTAATACATGATTAAATAAACATAGTCTTTTATTATATTGTTATCACAATAGTTTAGATAATATTTAGTTTAATAGCTAAAACCAAACCACCTATCCAATATATGATTTTACTTGCTTTTATAAAACATAAAAATACAAAAAGAATCTCCCTTCAACGCTTAGAATTCTGTTAGACCATGATCAAGCCTTCCTAACCTATTCCCCTAGAGAACGATAACAACCCCCGAGACTTGCCTATACTACACTACAACGATTAGGTACACTGCCTAGGGAGTTGTAAAACTTCTTGTAAAGAAGTCATTACGATATCCGAACATCAGTAATTCATCAATCCCTTACACTAAGAAAAAAGTACACCCTATTCTTAGTATCCGAATAAACTACCTTTTGACTTGGTCAATCTGCTAAATAGCTTAAGGGATCTACACTAGCCTCAACACTAACAAAACGCGAGGATCAAACAACATCAAAGTTTCTTCCTGGGAAACCTTCTTTGTGAATTTTTCACTTTGCACCCTTCTATTTCTGCGCCTTTCCGCTCCAATGCTCATATTTTCCTAAAAATAAATAAAGAAGCAATTAAGTAAATCTTAATAGAAATATAATAATTCCGAGCATTTTATAAGGGATTTTTATATTAAAAGTATGAAGTATTTGATGTTATCAACTGCTACTAGTTCCACAACTAGTCTTCTATCATCTTCACAACTTGGTAAGACACCTTCTACAACAGACTGACCATGGCACTTTTTTAACTGTGAGACATGGAAAACAGGATGAATAAGACTTGTAGTAGGTAGCTGCAACTTGTAAGCCACTTCACCAATCTTGTCAAAGATCTGAAAAGGCCCAAAATACTTTGCACATAACTTGTGGTGTATTCCTTTCCTTACCGAGACTTGCCTAAGACTGCAACTTCACATACACCCAGTCACCCACCATAAAAATTCTTCCAGTCCTGAGCTTGTTGACCATGTTTACCATTCTATCCTGAGCTTTTTTCAAATGAAATAGCAGCATCTAAATCACTTGTTCTCTAGCCTACAAAGACCTATCCATAGCTTCCACCATACTTTTACCATGCACATATGGTAAATCTATTTTGGTTTTGTCTCCTTTCTAGGCAGTAACTGAATCAACCCATGCACACACTACCATTAAAGTCGGTTATTAAATCAAACACCTCACGCAGGACATGGAAGTGAATTTTGATAAATCTTAATCCAAGGGTTGATAAACGAGGTTAAACCTTCAAGAATAAAACCATAACAACAGATAACTCTTAAAAATACAAAGTTTATTAATAATCAAGAAGTAAACATTATAAAACCCCCAACCCTATATTTACAAGGTAAAAGATAAAAAAGTTGTCTTTCTTCTCAAGACTCCTAAACAAAGTAAGAAAGCTATTACTAAACTTATTACTCAACATAAATCACGACACTAAAAAATAAAAGGCATCTAGGTAAAACTTAGATTGAAATAAAAATAACATCTAGTTAGGGAGTTATTCGTATCTATGTTCCTAAATAGATGCCAAACACATGTTTTCACACCAAAATAGCTATCTAAAGAATGCTTTTGTGTTCTTCACTTTCTTGCCTGCATCATTCCTCCTCACTTAAAAAGAACTCAAGGGAGATTAGTTATCATGTGTAATTGTGATGCTCGTGAGGTACACACTCAACTTATGACTAATGTCTTTAATCTTTACTCGTTTTCTACACCCTCACAAGTTTAAATATGAACCGAATTTTTGGGTTTTTCTACCCGTATAATTTTCTTTCTTTAATTTCTTTAATCTTTGAACTCTTAGGGTAGATAGTCTTGTTTGACAAACAATCAAAAAGTTTAATAATCTTTAATTATTTAAGTGTATTGGTATTCTTCTCTTCAATCTCACTAAACTCTCGGTTGATATAAACATCTTCAAGATCTCCACACGTTCTTCACCTATAAAACCCATTGATTTATCTTCACAACTCATTTAAACGACAGCTTATCTTGTTGTTTCCAATACTAAAGTTGAAATTTTTTCTAAGTGTTGCTCACAAACTTGAATTTCTTGTATATTCTCAACGTCCTCCTCTATAACCTTAGTTTTTGGGATATTTATTTAATGTTAACCTCGGTCATTGGTACATGCATTTTCCCCTCGGAGGAACGATAACAACTCTTTTTCCTTAAAAAAGGTAGAGATTACGCCTTAAATCATAAATGAAGGATTTGTGTGCATTAGAACAACGAATTTCACAACTGGTACTCACAGAAATGCTGATGGATCATACTTGTGCACAGTAAGCACAACATGCAAGTTGGATTGAGAAAAGAGTTATAAAATGAAATGGGAATGAGAATATGGATTAGGCTCATAGAGGGGTAAAATAAAAATTATCCATGGCGTCTATATTTATTCGAGATAAATATATTAAGTACATAAAAGGCAAAAACACAAACTAAACGGTTGCAAAGGGTAATCAGGCCACAACTAGGCGACCAAGGAGGGTCACCGGGCGACTGGGGCTTTTTTTCATTCTGTCCGCTTGGTTGGAATGTCTAACCAGACAGTTAGATTCGACTTGTAAAAAAAAGGCTAAGACGGCACAACTATTGAATGGTCAAAACACAGATTTCAAGACTAATGAACACACGATCAGATCCCTTGCAGCGTCACCAAAAACTTGATGTGTTCCGAGTGGGGCAAGTTTTAAAATTTATAAACAATGATTACCTATCTTATTAGCAACACATACGAGCAAGTATACTCGTGCGTTAGTATGTGATTCCATAAGTCGATGTCATTCACGAGGATTTGTGTGATTTCTTAAAAGACTTATAAAATCTATGGTAATCGTTCTAACAATTGTGCACGAAAATGAAAGCAAGCAAATAATAAATATGGGGATAATTCAAATGATTAAAACTACACTTGCTTAGACTAGTTTGGATAATTAGATTTGCTTGATTGTGACAAAGATTTCTAACAACTTGATTGTGATAATTAGATGGTATTTTAATCTATTGTTTTTAGGACTCGTAATCCTCGTCAAGATCACAAAATGATAAAAACAAGCATTAAGTTTAATCAACCAATTCAAGACCAATACAATTTCAATAAACCTAATTCGTGGTTCGTTTCACAAGTTTATCAACAACCACAAAAACGTTTCTTGTTTGATTAAATTACTTGGGAAATGGTGAATACAAAAGGTTATCGATCATAGACAAAAAAACTACAATTGATTGATAACAATGACCCTTTTGATATATGACACTTTTACCAACAAATCAAATTCGATAAACAATGCCACCTTGAAAAACATGTATGATTAGATCTTAGTACTAGCTTGAAATTGAATTAAAACATGTTTTCACAATCTAGCAAATCATCATATCACAAACATCATCTAAGCAATGCACGAAGGCTTTAGCCACTCATAGCAAACAAAGACATAAACTCATATTCTTTGGTATTAGAAAACATGATTAAAAGGTCTTACAAAAGTGTAATAAAGATTATAAATGATACGGTTTCAATGCCTTAATGATCGGTTATGATTCCTTGATGTTTTGACCTCCAAATGATGTGCTCTTGTTCCTCCTAGGCTTCTACGTTTCTCTAGTGGTATAAGGACAGGGAAATGGCTTTGAGAGCGAGTGGTGAGAGTTGGTATGAGTTATGGTATGAATTGTGTGTGTAAATTCTAGCCAAAGGGGTCTATTTGTGCATTTTACAAAGCCTAGGCCATTGAATGAAGTGCTTGGGGACCAAGAATTATAAAAATGCCATGGAGTTGAGTTATGAGGGTGACATGATCGGACATGCAAGTTGGCAAATTTAATTTTTGCTTTGATAAGGCAGTTTGGTTCCAGCCGCGCGGTTGGAAGGGGTCACCGGGTGGAGGCTGCCAAGACGAATCAATTTCACACTCAACCACCCTTCCATTTTGCGTAACAAACACAACGCGTGCAAAACAACACCAATGACCACAGAGTATACATACGTCATACACACAAATTTGAAACTCATGCAACAACCAAATAAAAGGTAGCTTACAGCACTTATGGTCATACACGAGCAAGAACGGCTGCGATTTTACCAAATTCACACCACGCGGCCGACATTTTCACAAAAAAAATACAGACGCATCTCGACAAATTCGTTGCCTTAGCTGCAAAAATGGTGGTTGCTTGGGGGAATCAATTTGACACTCAACCATCCTTTCATTTTACGCATCAAAACAACACTTATGAAATCAACACCAACGAGCACACATTATACATAGGTTATGCAACCCAATTTGAAAGACATGCAACAACCAAACAAAACATACCTTAGAGCATTCATGATATTACCTGCCAAAAAAGGATGCAGTTTTACCAAACCGCTGCCACACAGCCAACTATTGCGCAAAAAAGTTCACACATGTCCACCTATTCCTTGTCACTTTTGGTTCTTGTGTCCGCTGTGAAAATAGAGGTTGCTAAGGCGAATCAAATTCGCAACATCCTTCCATTTTACGCAGCAAAACAACGATAATGGAATCGGCACCAATGACAACGTCATACATACAAATTTGAAAAGTCTACACAAATTTGTAAGACACGCAACAACGAAATGAAAATAGCTTATAGCACTCATGATCATACTCATAAAAAAAGAGTGTGGTTTTACCAAAGTGACACGACATGGCCGCCATTATCATAAAAAAATAAGACGCATCTATCCCACTGTTAATACAAAAAAATTTAAAAAGACAAATTAAAAATATAACATGCAAACCAAGCATAACCTATAACACTTGTGACAAATTGATTGTACATTTTTACATTGTTATCCATAGACTAAAATATAACAAAATCAAAGATATGCCGATTTTCCAAAGAGAATGTGACTTTTTGTACAATCATTGACTACTATTCTATATTTTTCGAACAATACCACTCAAATAATGATTTGTGATAGCTTTATATCAAAGTCGACTTTAATTAACAGCTCATCTAGTCAACTTGCCAAATTGCCAAAACACCCACAAACAAGAGCCAAACTTTCACACTCATAGGGACAACCACATTGTACATAGCTTAACATTGACCACACAATACAACCAATCAAGTTAACCAAACCCAAATATACCATTTTTTGGTCAACGAGTCACGCGTATACCGACATCAGTGACTCAATCACCAAGTACCTACGATATCAACTATGGGTAACAAGAAATTTTAAAGCTAGTAGACAAGAAATTTACCTTGGATGTGGAGATCCTTTGATTGGTTTTTACCCGTATTTTCGCCACAAGTAATCGTCTGGTGGGATGTCGGCCATTTTCATATATACTTATGGCCGGTACTCTCACCACCCGCTTCATCCGCGATTTCCTACAAATGTAAATCAGATTACATAACTAATTTTTACCATTACATACAGTTAAAATTAAAAATTGTTAGAGATTGCGCATTTTAGTAAAGTATATTATGGCATCCCAAAACACAAATAATAATAAAACAAGGTATCATAGTTGTCACGATTTCTTTCTATATGTATCGAACAATTTTTTTTTTGCTATTCTATGTACTAAACTTGAATTTTTGGTATTTCTTGTGTATTTTATAACCATTTTGCCCTTCATTTTATTAACCGGGAGGGGCAAAATGGTCATAAAATACAAAAATAATACCAAAAATACAAGTTTAGTACATAGAATAGCAAAAAAAATTATTTGATACATATAGAAGATAATCGTGACAAATATGATACATTTAAAGGCCATTAGCTCATAAAACAATGTTTGACATTTAAGAAACTATCATCTGGGTTTTTTACATCTTGATTGCTCGTTCATGATATCATGAGAAATACACAATCTTTTATCTCACATTATCATTTGTTTCTTTGATTATTTGTCATGCTATTCCACACATCAAACATGCATATTCTAAAAAAAACTAACATATCATTTAAGCCGAGCTTTTCTTAACTCGTTTTTTAAACAAATCATATACACACGTTAATTCGCAAACCTTTTAGGTCTGATAAGTGAGTTACATCATTTTATACAGGTTGAATGTGTGAAAATCAAACTCGAGCTATAGATTTCGAGCTCGTGCTCGACTCATCATATCAAACTCGAGCTCGAAGCTCGACTCGAGCTCTATTATTTCCACATTTAAGGCTTGAACTCCATGAATACTCGGCATATCAAGCTCGGCTCGACTCGATTTGTGTAAAAATCAGTTAAATACATGTACATAAAAAGGTACATGTTTTGAGCAAATGATGTTTCACATGTAATTGGTTTACATAAAATTTTATTAAAAATATGTTTTTATAACATAATTATAATTTAAAGGAGTTTTAAAATATATAAAAACTAAATAAATAAAAGTCATATCTTCCAATTTTCCGCCAAAATAACGAAAATAACCAACTTATTTCTCCACCAATCAATCCAATTTTCCATTTGTCTTATTTCTTTTCCTTCTGCCAAACGATAAACACACACAAACACAAAGCTTTCAACTACTTTCTTTCTTTCTTTCTTTTTGCTTGCAAAGGTAATTAGTTTCATCATGTTTAGTGTGTATTTGTTACTTCACAAAACCCTAGATCCATGAGGTCCTCATCCTCTCCATCTTCAAGATCCAAGATCCACTCATCTAATCGATTTGCCTAACCTGTTTGATTTCCATTCATCGAATAACGTTTGATTTGTGTAGATCGACAATAGCTTTCTCTAATCTCTCTTGTTAGATTCGACGTGATTTTTAGAATTAGGGTTTCGATTTCTAATCGATTTCTTGGTTCTAAGTAATTACTATTCATCTGATTTAGTGAGATCTAGGGTTTGTTATTCATTGTTATCTGCTAAATCCCTCTTTATTCGATTCGACGATAATCATTAGGTGTTAGATCTCCTTTCAATCCCCTTCGCCTCTATGAGTCCTAATTCGAATATTGCTACTACCTCCCTAGAGCGGTGATTGTTATAACCCCTGTTTATTGAGATCATCACTTGTTGATTCGATCTCTAAACGAGTGTGTTAGGCGATCCCTTAACTTGGGACTATAGGGCTTTTTCGTTTTTTAGGGTTTCGTTTCTGGTCGTTTTCTACAAATTCATTTTTTCAATTTTTTCATTGTATCATGGGTATCTTTAGAACAAAAGAAGATGATGTGGCTAAGATCTCCACTTCAATCTATGTGTCGAATTTTCCTGAGGTGTTTTCCGCCAAAGATTTGTTTCATGCTTGCAAGAAATATGGACACGTTATTGACTCGTTTATTCCATTTAAGAAATCGAAAGATGGGAAAAGATTCGGTTTTGTTCGATTCATTAATGTGTTTAACATGGAACGATTGGTAAGTAATCTTTGCACTATTTGGGTTGGTCGATCAAAGTTACATGCAAACGTTGCCAGATTTCATAGAACTCCTTTGAAGATTAATAAAGCCTCGAAAGACAATGTGTATGAGCCCAAAAGAAAGAGTAACGTTAACGAAAATGGGTCAAGTAAAGCAGGTAAATCTTATACCCATGTGCTGAAAACACATAATTCATTTGAAGCATTGGACTGTGAATCTGCGCCTTCAATTGTTTTGGATGATGATTGTCTTAATTCAAGAGATCATTTTGTTAATTCAACTGTTGTAACGGTTTAAGTAGTTAATTTTGACTCATGTTGATTCATTGATTGTAGTTGAGTAAGGTGAAATATATGTGTAATTTAAGTTAATGTATTCAGGTTAAAATTTTATAAAATGAAAGTTTTTTTTATTATGAAATGTGATGGTTCGAATTAGACAAATTAAGCAGATTCTGATAAGACCTTTTTTTTGGATTTGATTGTAGTGTTCTTTTCAGCAATTTATTGCTTTTTTACTACAATACAAGTAAATCCAAAGGCTATTTCCACAAGTACTTATTTTTAAGCACACACACACACAAAAATTTATGAAGAATGTTGGCTCTGGTCATTTGGAGAATGTTTTGTTTTTATGTATTCCCCTAAGATTTAAGCTCAGAATAAAGAATACATATCCTTAGTTATGTTTGGCCCTCGTGTCGTTAACTATTGCAATGGCAATAATGTATGTACGACTTTGATCGGGAATTTATATGTTGGTTTGGTCTAAAATTACCAACTGTTTTGCAAGACCTAGTTATTCATCCGACCATTTTAATCTAACCTTCGAATTTGAAGCAATATATATATATATATATATATATATAGAACGAACTGAGGAAACAGACTCATTTCAAAACAACGTACGGCAACATATTAAATCTGAACTCATGATTCACAAACCATGTGGAACTATGTACCTATGGTAGTCCCAAATTGCTTTAAATATAGCCCCCTTTCAAGTTACCATATATTTATGACATTCGATTTTCATTGTGTTTGCCGTTCGATCTTATTTGATCAAATTTGAAATAGTGTAGATTCTTAATTTTAGCTTCTTAGACCAGTTCAGAAGTCAGGATTTTTGTACTGATCGAACGTGCCAGATTAATTAGATGGTCATTTAATTTATAAAATAAGTTTCTTTTGAAGTTTATAAGGTGACTGCGTACTTCCAGCATAGTAAAATCAAACATACATGATTTAATTTGACATATAACTGATGATTTACTAGTTGTTTTTTTCTAAAGGAAATTATGTTGGCGACGTTAAAATTTATGTCATGAGCCTTATCATCTTCCATTTTTTCTCTCTAATTTTTCAGGTAAATAAAAAAAAATCATGTCATTCACTGGACCCCCATCACACAGTGGAACTTTATCATACAGTGGACCTCTATCATACGATAGTGGATATATAAATCAGCGAATCCCCGAAGAGCTTCATTACTCTAGAGTTCCGTTTAAAGACGTAGAACAAGCAACCAACAATTTTGCTGAAGAAAATATCATTGAAAGGGGTTACGGTTGGATTGTGTACAAAGGAGAACTTTCCTGGAAGATGTTGGCTTTCCTATATGTTGATGAAAGAGAAGGGTATGTTATGAACACCGATCCTGTAGTTACGCTAAGTTCTCTGCCAGAACATCAGAATATTGTCCCCTTCGTTGGCTGCTGTGATGAGTTTGACGAGTTATATTTTGTCTTCGAGTATCCATGTCGTGGGGCCCTTGACAAGCATATGACCGGTGCACATCTCACATGGTTGATGCGAGTCAAAATCTGCCTCGATATAGCGTCTGGCTTGCATTATCTTCAAAATCATCTTCAAACACATAAGATAAAAATTGAAGATTTGAATAGCGCGAGTATTCATTTAGATGAAACTTGGCAGGCAAAGATTCAGTTAATCACACCTAGTGCGTTGATTTATCACGCTACTGCTCCATCATTATCCGCAGCTCGTCGGCAAGTTACATCTATAGCTTCCGAAGGTCAATTGGACGATGTTGATATTTCTGTGGTTGACGAAGGTCAATTGGACGATGTTGATATTTCTGTGGTTGACGAAGGTCAATTAGGCTATTTTGATCCTTTATACATACAAACTGGAGCGCAGTCAGAAATATACTTTTTCGGGGTGATACTATTCGAACTTCTATGTGCAAGGCTAGCAGTTACATATGATGAAGATGGGGGTACACACTTTCTTAGCAAATTGGCGTGCAGCCATTATGAAAAAGGAACTCTGACCGAGATTATAGATCCCCTTCTAAGGTTACAAATGAACAGAGATTCTATCGCTATATTTTCAGAAGTTGCATATGGATGCTTGAACGAGGATCCATCCCTACGCCCAACTATCTCGGTGGTTATAGACCAACTTCAAAAAGTCCTCAAACTTCAACAAGGTTTTGAAATTTCGGAACTTATACAAGTAAGTTACTGCCACTTTCTAAATGTCGTTTTCCTTATCTCTTAAATAGAATTAATTATAAATAGTCCCAACTTTTGTCGAAGTACAAATATTTTTTCTTTTGAATGTAGTTGTGACAGAAAAGTTCCGTTTTAGACTAGTTTGGACGTTTGGTGTTTCTGTTCTAATTTTGCCTTGTTGGACTTTTTTTGGTATTAATGGGTGTTACTTGGGTTTTGGGTATTGTTGTTTATACTTCGGTTGTTGGTTGTTGATGCGAACAACGGAAGAACACGAAAGGGTATTTGGATCGTTATTTTGTTGGAGGGAAAACATGCGTTTGACATCTATGTAGGAACATAGATGACAATAACTCCCTAACTAAATGTTATTTTCATTTGTTGGGTCAATTTAATGCCCAATGATCTTCATCTTAGAATTTGAATAGAAAACATCCTACTTAGATAACCTTAAATAATAAAAGTCACTGAATAAATAGTTATTCAGTGAGTTACCTATAAGTGTTTTAGCCAAGTCTAAGAAGAAAGACTCACCATTTACTAAGGCGGAACTAAGTGAATAAAGTCCCTGAACTAAAAAAGAAGGTGATAAGTTCAGTGAGTTGTGGTATTAAGCTCACTGAACCCCATAGCATCTCCTCAACATATAAGAAACATGAAGACTTAGACAAATGTCTAAATGAAATGACTGAAGATTATGTGGGATATGTATGAAGGGATAAGATAAATACTTATCCCAAAAGTCAACATATCTATAGTTGGGTATAAGAACAAGGTAAGTTTCATCACTGACATTTATAAAGTGTGTTGTCCCTTTACCTAGAATTGGCATATGTATTAGACACAAATGTACGAATGTACTTGCCCAATCAACCTAGAGACACGCACTTATTATCTAATGGGTATTACCTAATCCTTAGCCAATAGAACATGTTGTAAAGGAGTAGGGTTTCACGTGTGTGCAATTAAGGATTGAATCATTCACAAACTCCCTACTCCACCAAATCAACTAGGTCCTTGAAACAAGTTTCAGTTGGTTTGCATAGTTGTTAACTCAAAGTAATACTTTGGTTTACTTTGAGTTATTAGAGAGGAGATCACTTATACTATACATTGTCATTCAATCCTGGTTGTTGTTCCGCAAGCAACCTGTTAAAATTCTTAGATAAATATCAAATAAAGATTAAACGTTGAAAAGTTTTGTGTTCTTTACTTTTAATTCTTTTATAATTACAAAACATTTTCATTACATTACATATAAGCATAGGCTAGATTAAGTTAACTTTTTATAAGTTTATTCTAGTTAAACGGGAACAATAAGTTGTATGAGAGCGGTTTGATTTATAAAACATGTTTTATAAACCATTCAAATGTTTTAAAATCAAGATCCTACCATGACTGAAAGTAATGTACCTCAACTTATCGATAAAAAGGGAGGTAGTTATTTTGTTATTGCCCCTCGATTTGAAGTTGGTAAATTTAACAAGTGAAAAAAGCGTATGCTTTGCTCCTTAACCAGAATGGAACCTTATTACATCAAATGTATTAATGAGGGTCGTTTTCCAACCCAAAACCGCTAAAGATGCACCTAAACCTGAAGCACAATGGTCAAATGATGAGAGAGGGTGGCCAATCAAGACCAACGCCTTAAAATCATCATTATATCATGTCGACCAAATGATATAATGGAGTCCGTCATCAGCTGTGAGACATCTAGAGAAACTTGGACTGACTTGGTTCATAACTTTGAAGGCCCCTCAGATACCAAGGAAAACATGATCATGGATATGAAACTTGAGTATATTACCTTTATAGCCAACAACTTTAAAAGTCTCTCTCAGACCTATACCCGTTATAAATCCTTGCTCAATGAGCTTTCAAATGATGGTGTAAAATTGTCTAAATATGAAATCAATGTTGGTTTTGTGAACAGTCTTACTGAGAAGTGGCTAAATTTCTAACAAGGGTTAAGAAACGCCAACCATATTCAAACCCTTGACCTTGCTGACATATATGTCATGTTTGTCTATGAATACAACCTAATTTCTAGAAGATACCCTGAGTCCAAAAAGGCCTTGATAACTGCACCCCTAATTGCACATGCATCAACATTTTTCTCTAACGGTATTGTTAAGGATTTCTTAGAAAATTTTGATGATGAGGTTGATAAAAGAACGAGTGAGGATTACTTAAGGGATTTGGATATTAAATTTCATGAAAGAGCCCTTTTGGCTGGGTCAAAATGTTTTATCAAAAGAAATAAATTTTATAAAACTAAAGCAAATAAAAACACGAAGTGTTTTAAATGTGGTAAAACATGTCACTTTGCTAAAGATTGTCTTTCAAAAACGTCAGTACCGTCTTACAAATCCTCTATGTCAAACTAATCTTCAAGGTTGAGTAAATTTCAACCAAAATTAACACCTAAACTTATTCAGTCGACACAACATGTTCAAAAGATTCAAAAAGATTATAAGACTGAGTACAAGAGGGTCAAAGATAAGCTTACACTCCTTGAGGCTGGTCCTTCAAGTACTCAGCACACTAAACCTTTTCAATCCAAAAGTAAAGGTGTTGTTTCTGAAACATATGACTCAAATGAGGAGTATTTATCTTCTAATGATGAAATGGTTTAAGTTAAGGTGTTAATGGCTCTTGCTGAGGATGAACAACTTATTGTGGGCAAGAATCATGCAAGAAATAGTTAATGGATCGACATCACCATGAGAAAGGTAAACATCCTTTTATCTATGGATGAGGATGTTGATCGGCAAACTTACTTAAAGTATATTAACATTGATCTTAAGTTTATTGAAGAGCAAAGATTGAATTTGTTGTCAAAATATAACAAACTTATTTTTAAACTGAATAAATGTTGGGATGATTTGCTAGTACTTAAACAAGTTAAATTAGAAGCTCTTGCAGTTCAACTTCAAGACACTAAACTTATTAAACAAAATCACGCTCTTTAGGAACAACTTACAAAAGAAAATCGTTTTAATGAAAAATGGTTAAGTAGTTCTAATAAATCAATTCAGTGTATAAATGATCAAATTCCAAATAAGAAAAAGAAAATTCTATGAATTAATCACCATAAACTTTAATGGTATAGTTTTCTCTAAGGTTGCATTTGTAAATGGTTTAAAATAAAATTTAATTAACATCAGTCAACTTTGTGATGCTAAGCAAGGCTGTCAAACTCACGAGTAAACTCGTAGGATCGTACGATCCTATGTGTTTACCAGCAAAAAACGTGTAGAATCATGGTAGGATCGTGTACCGATACGAGTTTACTAAGTTTTTTTTTAGAATGGCTTGTTAGTTGTTAGTGGTTTAGGTCCAGCAGTGACATCCATTGGGCAGTATGCTATACCCTCAACCCACCTGTACTTCCTCGGTCCTCTTATTTCACCTGAAGCCGTAAAAGTCCTGGGTGGGACTCAAACTCGAGACCTTCCCTAGCCAAACATCCCCTCCCCAAGCCCCTAAGGAATCTTAGTGGCCAACTGAGCTAGCCTAGTTGGTTTCGAGTTTGCTAAGCTAATATCTATCTTATATTTTTAGCTATTTTTTAGCCCATTATTTTCTTAAGCCCAACAAATTAATAAAATAACACACTAAGTGAACATTGACGGTCAATTTTCTATTTTCTAATCATACTAAACTTAAGTATCTACTTTCCCAAATCACAATTTCAAGATGAAAACTAGTGGTCTTCTTCTCATCTTCTCATAATCTAATTGGTAGGATCGTACGATCCCAATTCGATCCTACGATTCCGATCTTGCAAAGACAAAAACGATCCCATGTGGGATCGCAAGTTTGACAGCCTTGATGCTAAGTATGTTGTTCAATTTGATGATAAGTAATAGACTATTTTTTATGCTAACAAATAAACAGTGTTGATATCCCCTAGGAGAAATGATGTCTATGTACTTAGCAAGTCATCACTTACTCCCAATAGAGCTTGCTTCTTTGCCAAACCTTTGAAAATGTCAATTGGCTATCACACAAAAGGCTATCACACCTGAATTTCAAAAGCATTAACAAACTTTGGAAATAAAATAAAGTCCTTGGTTTTCCTTCACTTGTTTATTCAAAAGGTAAACCATGCTATGCATGTGAAAAGAGCAAACATCATAGGGCTTCTTTTAAAACAAAACAAAAAAATTTCCATCAAAAAATGCCTTCACTTGCTTCACAATGATCTATTTGGACCAGTAAGTCCAATGTCCATTAATCATGAGACGTATACCCTAGTCATTGTTGATGAGTACTCAAGATACACATGGGTTCACTTTTTCCAAAAGGCAACTAAAACAATAATGTCCTTTATCAGAAATGCTAAAAACCAAAATGATGTCGAACTCAAACAAATCAGAACTGATAATGGGACTAAGTTTAGAAATTAAGAACTTGAGAAATTTTGTGATGAGAAAGGAATTTCTTAAAACTTCTCTTCTCCCTACATACCTGAATAAATTGATGTTGCTGAAAGAAAGAATAAAATTCTCATAAAGGCTGCTAGAACAATGTTGAATGGTTCAGTACTCTCTAAACATTTTTGGAGTGAAGCAATAAGAATTGCTTGCTATACTCAGAACAGATCAATCATTGATAAAACTCCTTATGAGATATTCAGGAAAAGGATTTCATATATCAGCTACTTTCATGTGTTTGGATTTCCTACGTTTATTCATAATCACAAAGATCATTTAGGCAAATTTAATGCAAAAGTTAATGATGAATACTTTCTAGGATACTCTTTTGTCTCTAAAGCCTTCAGAGTTTTAAACGCTAGGAGACAACAAGTCAAGGAAACATTTCATGTTACCTTTGATGAGAGTATAGAAGCCATCAGGTTCTTCAATACTTCTGTAAATGAAATTGGGATAAATGATTCATCAAGATATCCTCTTGATGAATTCCTTAAAGAAAATGATCCCTCTAGACAGTATCTAGTTGATTCTGACATTTCATACTACATCATACCTCATAATCGTTCCATAACAAAATCATTAATGCTAAACATGCCCCTAAAGTAATTATTCTAACTAAACAAAATACTCATCATATTGAGGAAACTGAAGGTCCTCTTGACCTGATTAACACTTAAGGGACAAATGAACAACTTGCTCAAACTGAAAAAATCAGTCAAGGGATAACTCTAAAACTTTAGTACCACTAAAGGTTCATTCCTTGATATTTCCTAGTGTCCTATCACTCACCAAGCCTTTATAATTTCAAACTCAAATCCATATCCTCATGATAGATGGTCAAGAAAACAACACATTGAACTTGTGAATATCATTGGTGAACCCACTAACGGCATGCTTACTAGAATTATTACTGCCAAACTGACAGCTGCCTTAGTCATTGAATGTCTATTTGCTGACTTTCTCCTTGAGATTAAACCTAAAAAGGTTTTAGAGGAAATAAAACATCAGTGGTGGGTTGATACAATGCAAGAAGAACTGAATCAATTCCATAGAAATAAAGTTTGGATACTTTTTCATGTCCCAAGAGGTAAAACAATCATTGGCTCTAAAGAGGTATTCAGGAACAAGAAAGATGAATACAAAACTGTTATCAGAAACAAAGCAAGACTCGTTTCTCAGGGGTATAGATTACAGACAAGAAGAAGGGATGCACTATGATGAAACTTTTGCTCATGTTGCAAGCATGGACGCCATTAGGATATTCCTTGACTATGCTACCTACATGAACTTTTTGGTTGTTCCGATGGATGTTAAAAGTGCCTTACTGAATGGAAAACATAAAGAAGAAGTTTATGTTTAACAACCTCCTAGTTTTGAAAGTGGTGAGCTCCATGACTATGTTTGTAAACTTGATAAAGCCCATTATGACTGAAACAAGCACCAGGGGCATGGTACGAGACTCTCTCTACTTTCCTCATTCAGAACAAGTTTATCAGAAGAAAGACTGACAACACCTTGTTTTTCTACAAAACCAAATGAGATGTTCTACTTGTTAAAGTATGTGTGTGGATGACATCATATTTGGCTCAACAAATTACAAACATTGTAAACAGCTTGAAAAACTGACGATAAAGAAATTTGAAATTAGTATAATGGGTGAACTCACTTACTTCCTTGGATTTCAAATCAGGGAGGATAACAAAGAGATCTTTATTTGTCAAGAAAAATATACAAGACATTTACTAAAAAGTATGAGATCTCTGATAGTTTTCTAGTGAAGACAATCATGGTTCCTCCAAACAATTTATGTTATGATCTTTTTGGTAAACCAGTAAATGAGACCTTATATAGAGAAATGATTGGGTCACTGATGTATCTAACTGCTAGCCGGCCTGATATTCAGTTTTTAATATGTCTAAGTGCTAGATATCAAGCCAATCCAAAAGAATTACACCTCATTACAGTGAAGAGAATCTTCAGATACATAAAGGGTACTTCTACTCTTGGTCTCTGATACCCAAAGTGTTTAGGCTTTGATATTAAAGGGTACTCAAATTTAGACTATGCATGATGCAATATGGACAGAATAAGAACTTCACGTGCCTGTAAATTGCTTGGTGGAAAATTAGTTTGTTGGAGTGCAAAGAAATAGAAGTTAGTGGCTATGTCCACTGATGATGCTGGATATATTGTTGTTGTTGTGTGTTGTCCAAACATACTTTGAATGAAAAGTTAACTCAGTGACTATAACATTTACAATAAGATGGTACTCATCTTTTGTGACAACACTAGTGTAATTATCATATCTAACAACCTTGTTCTTCATTCAATAACCAAACACATTGATATCAAATATCATTTCATCAGGGAACACATCATTAAGCGTGATATTAAAGTACACTTCATCCAAACTAAAGATTAGTTAGCTGATATTTTAACAAAACCATTTGATGAACCCTCTTTTACTATATCAAAGCTGAATTAGGTATGTTGAATATCATGTCCTGATCCATCATGTTTAGTATAGTGTAAATATTTTCTTCTCCTGAGTAATTCTCACTAACAACATACCATGACCTCATGACTCTCAAGAACATATTAAATAAGGAATTAAATGTTTTAAGTATTTAGTTACTTAATGACCTTGGTTAGTGATTTAACACATTAAATAAGGAACAAATATTCCTTATCTAGCTGTCATCCAACGGTCATGAGTCCTACTTTTTCACCCAAACATCCCACTACACATTAAATGTGCACCCTCACAAACAATATCCAACAATTTATATTTCCCACATGTCCTTTCACTTCCTTATAACCATCACGTCATGCCTGCAAAAATGCATGACACGATAATGGCAAAATAGTTTCTTTGAAAGTCGAGAAAGTGACGGGTGATAGTATGTGGCATTTAATGCGGATATAATATATTTTTCAAAACTATTTTCAAAATATTTTTATATCAAAAAAACATTTTGAGATCTACACTTGTAAATACCCCTTAACAAAAAAACACACACACATTACTCTTTTTCAAGCAAACAAACTCTTGTAATGTTTTTTCTCAAAAACTAAATCAGTATGTGTATTCATCTTTTTCAAACAAGTTTTTCAAAGAAGGTATTAAATCTGGTAAAATATTTCAGTAATTGATCCGATCTTTCATTATCTTCAAGTACATTAACCAACTGTTGTGACTTGTTTTATAACAATTTTGTTAATCTCCAACATAAACTTGGGTGAAAATCAAAAGTTAAAAGAAACAATTTATCAAATTTTGATATAAAGTTTGCAAAGCATTTTTTATACTCTTTCTTGAAAACAAAATCAAGACTTTCATATCATTAAGACTATTAGTATACTATTGTGGTGATAAACTATAACGAATTCGGCTAATATCCAACGTAAACTTAGGTTTTGAGTTTGTTCTTCGGTAAGTTTATCATAGATCCTTTTAGACTCTTAATGGCGTCTTCACAAGTCATTAAGTATGCCTCATAAGTCAAAGACCTAATTCTTGAGGGTATTAAATTTCCAAAAAACAACTACGTTGGAAACTTTTCCAGCCCATCCAATGTTCCTGCCTACAAAGACGTTTGCAAATATTTAAAAATTTGTTTTCTATCTCAGGCCTTTACCAAAACACCTTTAGTGATGTAAAAAAAACTATATGAGAGAGTTTTGGTGTACTGCTCGGGTTGATCTTCCAGAATTACCCATTGATTCAACCATTTGACCAATCAAAGACTCGATAATCAGTTTAAAGTGAAGAATGGTAAGACGCCATTGTTTTTCTTCTACAAAATCTTTGTTCAAACTAATGTACTTGACTATAATAATGGTGATTATGTTGCTCTGTCTCGAAATGAAGTTATGATGACTAAACTTCTCAGGTTAGGTCTTCATAATGAAAGAAATAAGGTTGAACAAGAAAATGTTATGGTCAATAAAACCCCCTTGCTGAAAACATGGTTTCATGCGGCTTGGAGGCTCTTGATGACTTTTTTCATTCAATTCCTCGGTGGGAACAAATCTTTTACTGATCAGTTGAACCTGAGTCAACAAATCTTTTAATGATCTAGTATCAAGGCTTACTGATACACCTAGGAAAGACTATATGGCATATCCTAGGTTTATTTCTTGTATTCTTGAATGATTCTTGGGTACTGATTATCCTTAGGACACAACACTTGGGTCTACTCCCCTAGTCTTGATCAAGATAAACTTTAATAAGAACCCCTCTAAAGTTCACCTCATTGTATTGACGAATTACATGCTTGATACAATCAGACCTAAATCTTCAGTATCTCCGATTCCCTATCTTAAGAAGTATGGAAAAATAAACCTTAGACTGTGACTAAACCAAAACCCAAGTTACAGGGCCTAAGGCTTCAGGAGAACCCCCTAATTAAACTAAGGATAAGAAGAAGACCAAGACCAAAAAGTCCACTCTTGTTCAGACCAAGTTACAACTAACCAAACAGAAAAAGTCATCGGGGGCATGGATACATCATAATCAGTATCAACGGACCAACCGACTGATCTCCAAGATACAGAGAGAAACACACAAC
Organism: Tanacetum coccineum; assembly: GCA_026074375.1. NCBI lineage: Eukaryota > Viridiplantae > Streptophyta > Magnoliopsida > Asterales > Asteraceae > Tanacetum > Tanacetum coccineum. The sequence goes on along the minus strand of BQNB010042354.1, from coordinate 21,615 downwards.
TTGTTGTTCTGGGATTGCCTAATTCACCTCCCAAAGATGGCATTATCAAATCAAAGCCTTTTCTCGAGGGAAACTACATTGATCCTCAAGACTCAGAGAGACATAAACAACTCTCTGATATGGGATTTCCTACCATCACCAGTTTTGATCAATCATGGGTTGGCTCTAAGTACCAGGTGGATAGTCCACTCGATTTGAGGAGCCAAAACAAAGGCAAGACTTCTTCTGAAGTAGAGCCGGATTTTAACCCTCATTCTATTCAGTTTCTTGGTGACTTTCAGGCACTAATGGGTAATTCTGATGACGAATTTAAAGGATTTAGTATGAAGAGATCTTGGATGTTGGGGAAGACATGGACATTGATCAACCTTAAGAACCTTAATAGTCTTCCCAACATCCACCATAAATGAATGAAGAATCTCACTCTAATTAGCATCAATCTCCATCACCTGAAGCATGAAAGCCTGAATCACCAAAACCATTCCCTGAATAATCAACAAAATCATCCTCTCAGTCTAATAAAGCTAAGAAGCCCTAGAAGTCAAAAAAGTCTAAAAAGTCAAAGAATCTTAATGCATCGCCTGAACCCTCAGACTCTGGATTTTCATCAGACACATTATTAGCTTACATGGATCTAGATGACTATGTCCCAACCACTGAAAGAGTGTTAGCTAGAAATCTTTAGTGGTTTGCATAATTTCTTTATAAGCAAATAGCTCTTGATGCTTGGAACAGACATGAGAAAGCTGTTACCTCTTATGATGATCTTCGTACAGCAGTAGAGCAAGCTGTTACTTCTAGACTAGCAAGAGAAGGCAAGAACCACTAAGCACACCTCCTTTCTTAAACAACTCAACAGAGTCTCTAAATTACTTGAAGTTGACTCTGAATTAAAGGCCAAGCTGCAATCACTGGTCAATACCAACATCACTACATGTGACAACCTTACTGATCTCACTAGGCTCTTGAGAAATTTAAATTTTCCAGAGGTCATGACTCGCTTGGATGCTTTTTAAACCTTTCTCAACACATTAAACACTTAGCATGCCACTTTATCAGAATCTTTAAAGGATGATCTTGTACTTAATGCCAAGCTGTTCCATGTTGGAATTAAGATAATAAAAGTGTTCTGTCATACTTAGCATTAGGAAACATTCTATCATATGTACTTAGGATATATCTATTATGTTTATTAGGATTAGTGCAGGCCCAAAAGACTTGTAAATAGACAAGCCTGCACGAATTAGAAGCCTGGGCCAAAGGCCAACAAGCGTAATATGGTAGTTAAGTTAGTTACTTTTGACAGTTAACTTGAAAGGATGTGTCTGTTGGTTTACAATGAACCAACACAACTCTTCCTTCATGACTGTTCATACAATATATATATGTAAACTTCTAAAGAAATTGAATATCGATACTATTTTGCTTTACATACATTTTGTGTCTTTACTTTGAGTATCAATATCAAAATTACCCACTTTCACCCACTGTAGAACCAATTTCAAAACACCCTGTCTGCAATTCCAAATATGGCAAACACAGGCCACAATCAACAGTGGTATCAGAGCAAAATCCAGGGGAAGCCTCTAAGGAGAATGCCACAAATGGAATTTGCACAAAGGAAGATAAAGAGGGAAAAGGAAGAAAGGATAGGCAAGTGTATCAGACAGATTACAAAGGATTGCAAAGACATGCTTAGGAGGAAGATTGAAGAAATTAAAATCTACAACTCTGCAAATTCACAAAGCAAATACAAGGAATATAATTGCTTTTACTGCAATCAAAAGGGACATGTTTTTAAATCTTGTCCTGTCAAGAACAAAGATGATGCAGAATGCAAACAAGGCCATCCTATGAAAACTACAGAAGGAAGCATACGTGTATACAACACAACACAAGCCAAGATCACTCAAAGTAAGAACATGGTAAAGTGTTTCAAATGCCAGGAGTCTGGACACTTTGCAAATAAGTGTCCACCAAACAAACAAGGGCAACCCAAGATAAGTCTCAAGTACCCAGAATTTATCTATTTCAAAACAAGGGGTATTATCAAGGGGACAGACATGGAAACTTGGGATGATTTCTGGTATGTGAGCACTACAACCAATAAGCACTTAACCTCTAATCTAAAGTATTTTTCAAACTTCAAAGAGGAATTCTTAGTTGAAAAATTAGAGGATCAAAGAAAACTATTATTTACATATGGTATGGGCGAAATTTTGATCAAGGATGGAGGCAATGGCTACTTGATTCCAGGGGTGCATTATGCCCCTGAAATCACTCTCAATATCCTCTCCATAAACCTGTTGAAACAACAAGGTTTTGAGATCATTTTTGAGGGAGATAAATGCACTCTGGAATACATGTTCAAGAACCAACAAGGACAGAATATGGATATAGACAAGATGAGACAGAGGCACAATGATTTCTTGGATGATTATTTTGAATCATTAGACAAGGAAAGGATAGACAGAGAAGGAGAAGAGCCAAGGTTTGTGGAAGATACAAACGCATCAGAGGTTTACACCTTTCAGGAATTTGTTGCCTTTCTGAATTTGATAAAAAATGATGATGTGATAAGCAAGGGGTGGGATATTTATAGGAACAGATTTGACAAGGTCCTTAGATGGTTTTATAACCATTACTTAAAGAGACCACTGCCTGGAGCAATCCCACCAATAATACATGGAATTCCTATACACCTTTTTGATCTATATAAACTAATAGATTGTATGGGAGGCTATCTTAGTGTGCAGTTTGGCCAAGAATTTGGTGCACTTGCAGAAATACTTGGATTGACAAGATCAGATGGAGAGGAAATAAGGAAGTGCTACATAACCTATTTAGATGTTTTTACTTCTTATTATAAAACAGTCAGGGCACCAGAGGATCCTATAAAAGAGGAAGAAGAAGACTCAGAAAGTCTTGAGTATTACCAAAGGAATGGTGGTAAGACGTGTGCACCAATTGCTGTGGAGAAAGGGAAGGAAACATTAGAGCACTTTGGAATCAAATTGGAGGAAGAAGAAGTCTGCAAGGAACAACAACCAGCATACTATGGGAAGGAACAACCACAGATCACATGTTATAGATGTCAAAATTCAGGACACTATGCATTTGAGTGTCCAAACAAGAACAAAGATCAAGGAAAATATTCATCTTACAAGGAGCCATCCACTTCTAGGATATCGAATAAAGAAGGTTCATATGGAAGTACAAGTGATGATTATATCATCATCACCTAAAGACACTTGGAACAAAGGAAAAGAAGGACAGACAAAGAAGCATGAAGACGACATCTCACCCTTATGATCTTAAGGGGGAGAATGTTGGAATTAAGATCATAAAAGTGTTCTGTCATACTTAGCATTATGAAACATTCTATCATATGTACTTAGGATATATCTATTATGTTTATTAGGATTAGTGCAGGCCCAAAAGACTTGTAAATAGACAAGCCTGCACGAATTAGAAGCCTGGGCCAAAGTCCAACAAGCGTAATATGGTAGTTAAGTTAGTTACTTTTGACAGTTAACTTGAAAGGATGTGTCTGTTGGTTTAGAATGAACCAACACAACTCTTCCTTCATGACTGTTCATACAATATATATATGTAAACTTCTAAAGACATTGAATATCGATACTATTTCACTTTACATACATTTTGTGTCTTTACTTTGAGTATCAATATCGAAATTACCCACTTTCACCCATTGTAGAACCAATTTCCAAACACCCTGTCTGCAATTCCAAATATGGCAAACACAGGCCACAATCAACACTCCAAGCTTCTAAGGTTTACAGCAAGAATTCTACCAACCTTACTGAGCTTACCACCATGTGAAAGGAATCTAAATTTCCTAGCCTGAAGACTAGGTTGACCAACATTGAGCACACTCTAAGCACCATTAAGACTTATTTGGCCACGCTCAAGTTTGATACTTATGAGATCAAGTCCATGTTAAAATCACTAAAATGTTTAAGGCTTTCAAAGGATCATCATCATCTTCCCCCTCATGATTTGAACCAATGCCAATAGCCGCACCCACTGAAGTTTATGCAACTGTTGGGGAAAGAAACCTTCATCAAATATACTTCAAAGTCCATTTGTTGCAAGTCCTGAAAGGATGTCTGAAAGGCAATTGGTAATCTGGAAAGAACCTCCTATCAACCTGAGAGGGAGCATGAACCAATGGTCTTTGAACCATCAATCCTGAGTCAGTCAAAGAACCTGAGGTACTCAAAGTTATTCAAGTACCCGTTCAAGAACCTCCATCAGGTCACTCAGGCCATGCCCATTTAGATAGTCATCCCAATAATAATAACATCAACAAAACTAATCCCAACAACAACAATAACTACTGAAGCCCCTACCACTGAATCATCATCAACTCCAAACTCACTGATCAAGTTCTTGAAGTCACACCTCTTGAAGCTACCATTCAAATTACTAAAGCTGGTGACTCCTCCTTTACCACACCCAAACTTGACAAAGGTAATAGCATAGCCAAGGAGACTGATTACTCTCCTCTAAAGCTTATGAAATCCTTGAGAACTGTTCGCCCTCATCCAGATGCGTCTGTATTGATTGACTATAACCTTGATGGAAAATGGTTTAAATAACTAGTGACCAACTTTAGGATATTCTGGACAAGAAAGGAAAGATAGAGTAGGTTGCATGAAATGTTAAGTTGAGCAAACTTGAAATAATAAAGGTTGCTGCTGAAGTAGTCAATAAGACTGGTGTCAAAATCTCTGGCAGCAAAGACTTCTTAAAACATCAGGATGCACACCTAAAGGAACACCTAAAAATCCATAATGAAAAGCTCAAGAAGAAAGTTGAATTGAATAAAAGGAGGTATGAAAACTATGGTTTGGATTGTATCAAATAGAAGAAAGCCTGAAAAGATCATTGACATCCACATTCATCTCGAGACCAGGCTAGTTACAATAAGTGTATACAGAGACAATGATATCAGGAACTTTGAACATCACATGGAGTTCAAGTTTGGTGACTACAGTCTAAGCGAATGGGATGAGTTGGGTGCTATCATTCTATTAAAGAAAAGTCAATGTGTGCCTGATTTGATGAACTCTATGGGAAAGAAGTATGAGCGATTAGAAGAGATAGCTAAGTCTTTGGGCATTGATGAACCTAAAGAAGATCCCTCATTACCCTCCAACAGGAAGAGGAAGGTTATAGTGCTTCAGCTTGAAACATTTATTGTTGGTCTGGATTGCAATCGTGCATTGCCTGAAGGGTTCAAGTTTAAGCAGAACAAAGTAATTGAAGAACCATAGTATGGTTTGTTCTTTATTGACGTGTGTGAAGATCTAGCTTTTTAGAGATTCAGTGATGTGCACAAGGTTTTGACTGAAACACTGCTTGGGCATAAGATGATGGCCTTCAATAATAAGTCAGCATCAAATCAGAAGTTTATGGCACTGATGGAACAGATGATTTCAGAACGTCGTGACAAAGAAAAAATTGCAACAAAGAAAGTAAAACTTGAACTCATAGGATTCAATATCTAAGTACTTGGTCTTATTTTGTAATTTTTATAATAGACTGATAGGTCAATGTAACCTCAGTTCTTAATGAAGTACTATTTTAGTTATAAGTTTCCCTTACTTTCTTTCTAGTTTTAGCGTAAGATGAAGTTGTATTTGCTCACTTACACTAAAGAACACTTAGGCTATATTTATATCCAAATAGAGGGAGATTGTTGGGCCAATTCAGTGCCCAATGATCTTCAACTTTTGAATTGAATAGAAAATATCCTAAGTGTTAGATAACCTTAACAATACTCAAGTTACTAAAGTCATTTAGTGAGTTATCTTCAAGTGTTCTACCTGAGTATGAGAAGAAAGACTCATCATTCACTCAGGCGGATTTCAGTGAATAAAGTCCTTGAACCACAGAAGAAGGTGATATGTTTAGTGAGTTGTGACAATTAGCTCACTGAACCCATATGATCTCCTGAACATATAGAAGACCTAAAGACTCAGACAAATGTCTAAGTGACTGAAGAATAGGCGGGATATGTTTGACGGGATAAGATCAAGTACTTATCACCAAAGTCAACATATCCATAGTTGAGTATAAGAAAATGTCAACATATAGAGAAATATGTTGTCCCCTTACATAGAATAGAATAAGCATATCTAATAGAGACAAATGTTCGAATGTACTTGTCCAATGAGCCTAGGGACACGCACTTATCATCCTATGGGTATTAACCAATCCTTAGCTTATAAATATAACAAGTTATAAATGAACAGCGTTTCACGTTTGTGCAATTAATGATTCAATCGTTCACAAACTCCCTACTCCTGCAAATCAACTAAGTCCATAGTTGTTAACTCAAAGTAATACTTTGGTTTACTTTGAGTTATTAGAGAGGAGATCACATATACTTTACATTTTCATTCAATCCCGGTTGTTGTTCCGCAAACAACCGGGTATAATTTTTTTGATAAATATCAAATAAGGATTAAACGTTGAAAAGTTTTGTGTTCTTTACTTTTAAGTCATTCATCTTTACAAAACTTTTGCATTATATTACATATAAGCATGGGTTAGATTAAGTTAACTTTGTAGTTAAGTTTAATCTAGTTAAATGTGAACAACATTATTGCATGTATGTTTTACCTAGATGCCTTTATTTTTTTAGTGTCGTGATTTATGTTTAGGAATAAGTTTGGTAATAGTCTTACTTTTTGTGACGGGCAAATACTTTGGAATTTGGAACATTTTAAGAGGGTAAGATGGACAATAATATTGAGATAGAGGATCATATTCAAATAGTTATATATGATCTTATTTTCTATTGACTTTCAATGCTGTCTTCAGGTACAAAATATTCAGCATATGAAAATACCATTGGAAGAAATACGATCAGCAACTCGTGATTTTACCATCCCCCGTAAACCTGGTAAAGTGTACATGGCGGATCTCTCCCACTTTAATGTAGATAAATATGTTGCTGAGAACAAAATCAAGAGAGTGTCTATAGAAGAAATCTTGGAGTACCCAAAAAGGAAAAGCACTGTTGCCATTAAGAGTATAGATGGTGGATATGGGCAACGAACTAAAGAACTACTTCAAACGCTTCTTTACCTTTCACATGAAAACATTGTCAAACTAGTGGGATTTTGTGATGAAGATGATGAGCGTATTCATGTTGTCTATGAGTATGCCTCAAATGGAAGCCTAGATGAATACATTCATAGCCAACATATTATTAAGAGACATAAGACTGTGAGAAACGTGTTTCCGTGGGTAATGCGTCTGCAGTTTTGTCTCGAAGCTGCCCGTGGGCTCAACTTTCTCCATAACGGCAACAGAAAGAATCACACGATAATACATGGGAATATAAAAAGTTCCAACATTCTTATAAGTCAAGATGGAGTAGGCATGATTGGTGACTTTGGATTCTCAACAAATGAATGCAGTGATACACACAAGTTGACAAAGGAGTATGATGTCTATTCATTTGGCCTTGTCTTATTTGAAGTATTGAGTGGAGCATTGACTGATTTTGAGATATCCGAAGACGATCCAAAGTTTCTGCCTGACATAGTCAAACGCGGCTTCAATCAGAAAGAATTAGACAACATTATCGACCCAATGTTAAGGCAAGAATTTTGGAGTTACCGTTCACTAATAGGCAACCGGAGTGCAGAATCCCTAAATATGTTTGCAAATATTGCATATCGATGCTTTCATGAAAAAGCAAAGGGTCGCCCGACAATGGCTGACATTGTGGAAGAACTGGAGAAAGCATACAATCATCACGTAAGTCTCTAAATTAATGAAATTCATATAAATATTCATGTCCCTAAATAGTTAATTAAGTAAATGATTGAATATGTATCCTTGGTTCTGTTTTCATGACATTTTAATACATTAAGATGAAGTTTACGATGAATATATTATATATCCAAGCATTGCTGCAGATAATAAGGTTAAATGTGTTCTTTTGTAAATCTCATTTGTTGTAGCGCTTTCAATACGTATTTGAAATTTGAACTTAAAAACATGAATTTAGATTATATTATACAATTCTGATGTATATAAGTTAATTTTATATACATAGAGGTTTGTTTGATCTTTTCCCAAATTTTCAAGTAAATGATCCTCAATTGCAACTCTAGGAAATCTTTAAAGGTAGAAAAAAGGATTTGAACCATCTTAGTATATGATCCTCAAAATTCTAGAATTATATGTGATGTATATAAAAACTAGATGGTAAGAATGAAATGTACTAATACCAATGTCTTTTTATATTTGGATGGTTGTGTCTATCTATCAGGTTAAAAGTTTAGAACAAAGGCAAGAAGATGAAGACAACTCAAAGGTAATGAATCTTAATACTTACGTAAGAGTCATATCACTGCACTTTCTTCGAGTTTTGTTTATCCTTGACATTCTAGAAATGTTGAAAGTTGTTGGCGAGAATTGAAAATGGGACCTTAAAGTTGTTGTCTATAAGGTGGTAGTGGAGACAAGATAATGCCGTTTGATGACGGGAGTGCGGAGCGTGTGATGCTAGCTTGATGAGGTGGCTGGTCTTTTTAGTAATGAAAAATGATATTTTTCCCTATTATTTATGCCTACTTATTCTCCTATTATTTCAAGTATAATTATGAAAATGAACCAATATCCTTAACATAATTATAAAAATATATCAGGTTCAAGAATTCTCAATTTTTATTGACATTTAATGATGCAGATGTATAATTTGGGACACTTGAAAATTCCATTCAAAGAGATATACTCAGCCACCAATGGTTTTGTTGATAGTTGCATGATCGGATGGGGTGGATTTGGAGGTGTTTACAGAGCAGAACTCTTCCATGTTGATGTAAGAAAGTATGTCGGAAAGGAAGGATCTCTTATTGAACTCTATGGGTACCCTAGAAGAAAAGGAAAAGTTGCTATTAAGCGGAGAGAGATTACGTCTGATCAAGGAAGGAAAGAATTATGGAAAGAAATCGACGTGCTTTCTGGATTAAATCATCCAAACATAATCTCTCTTGTTGGGTTTTGTTATGAATATGGTGAAATGATCATTATTTATGATTATGCTTCCAATGGAAGTTTTGAAAACTACATCCAAAACATTCAAAACCTTACATGGAAACAACGTCTTCAAATTTGTATTGATGCGGCCCATGGTCTCAATTATCTTCACAACCATCACATAATACATTGTGATGTGAAGAGCCACAACATTCTGTTGGGTGGCAGTTTGGAAGGCATAATAGGTGACGTTGGCTTGTCTAAAACCATTGGCGAAGGAGATTTTCAGCTTTTTAATATTAATCCAGTAGGCACCCCTGGTTATATTGATCCAAAATACTTAAAAAGAGGTATATTAAGTAAACAGTCTGATATGTACTCTTTTGGTGTGGTTTTGCTGGAAGTGTTATGTGGGAGATTTGCAAGACCTTCAGCCACACGAAAAGACCGAGCTAGTCTAGTTGACTGGGCCGAAAGCCACTTATCAAACAACCAATCATCCCAGATTATTGGTGACTATTTAAGAAAAGATCTTGCGAATGAAAAATTGTTGGATTCAGTCAAAATGTTTGCAGCGATAACTCATGAATGCTTGCATAGTACTGAAACTCATCGCCTCACAATGGCTGACGTCCTGAAAGAGCTTAAGAAAGCGTTGGCAGTTCATGTAAGTCATTAATACTTTTATGACCGTTTGTAAGTCTCTCACGCTTGATGTTATGTTTTCTTTAAACGGCCTTATACAAAAAATAATGTCATTTAGTGACACATGGAAAAGAGTGTCATAGTCTAAACAATGTTACTAAAATTTGAAAATGATTCACAACAATTAAATACTGTCTTTTGGAAATCATTAAATAAGCAGACATAGGTAATGACATCCTAGAACCATCCTCTACACTTCCAACAAGTTGACAGGAAGAGTAGTACAAATTGAGAAGATGTAGCCAAAGAAGTTGATAGGTAATGACATCCTAGAACCATCCTCTACACACTAAAAGAAAGACCTAGTCAAAGAAGTGTCTAGTGAACAGGTGGAAAATTCCCCAACTTGTTTTAGAAGTGTAGATATAGAAAAAGACACTTTCTTTGTTGTGAAATTTGTTCGATACGCTTGCACTTCTTTATTCTTGATTCTTAATATATTGTGTTTCTTGAAAATTTTATAGCTAATAGGGGTGGAAACCATATTGCTTGAGGATATCAAGTCTGCCACAGACGGCTTCAGGTATACACATGTTATTGGGAGAGGACCATCAGGCACGGTATACAAAGGAGAACTCACCCTTTTTAAGAAATCTATACCAGTAGCTGTGAAGCGACTTCATAGAGCGCGTTTTAATGGAGAAGGCGCATTCTTAAAAGAGGTTGTAAAGCTTTCTAGTTATGTCCATGAGAACATCATTACCCTTCGAGGCTATTGTGAAGAAGGGGATGAAAAGATCATTATTGAGGATTATGCAATCAACGGAAGTCTAGATAATCACCTGCATAACTCAACTCTTACATGGGGACTCCGGCTCAAAATATCAATTGGGGCTGCAAAAGGGATAAATTACATTCACTCTGCTGAAGAAGACCAAAAAACAGTCCATGGTGACATCAAGAGCAGCAATATTTTACTAGATCATGACTGGAAGGCTAGTATTTCTGATTTTATCATACCTAAACCCCATGGAACGAAAGGCTATCTCGATCCACACTTCACTTCAAGTGGTGTGGCGACTAAAGAAGGAGATGTTTATTCATTTGGCGTGGTTTTGTTCGAATTATTATCAGGGAAACTGGCAATCGATAAGGTCATAAAATACTATTCTCACCCCACGCTTCACCAAATTATAGAAGCAGGAGATGGAGTCAAAGATATGAAAAATGTGAACCTTACTTGGATGGCTGAACGCTGCTTTGAGAAGAAAAAAGTACATGCACTAATCTTTGATGATATTATGAAACAAACCGATGTAAGGACTGTGGATATAGTTTCAGAAGTTGCCTACAAGTGTTTGCAGAAGGATCAAGAACAACGTCCAACAATGGCTTTGGTTATACAAGAACTAGAGAAAGCGCTGAGCATCCATGTAAGTATTACAAAAGTAATCTTTATATGTATAAGGAGGAGCACAATATATGCGTGTATTAATACAATAACCGAGCTTAATTAATTTGTGTCTTGTTTATAACCTAGAGTTGATACATGGCATAGTTATTCTTAAACTGATACTGGCTATCATAAATCTGGATTTAGAAAGTTAACTGACTGTAATGTAAATGTTATTCTTGGTACCACAGGACGAGTGGGGATGGGAAAGGAAGGTGCCTAAAGATTATGAGAAAATACTCAAGATGACACAACATCCAGTGTCCCCGAAAATCACAAAGAAGGATCTGTATTTCCTTTTCTCTTCAGGAATCCTCCTTCAGAATGGAAAACTGGTGATTAATTCTCTTTAATAATGTGTGTAATTTACATTGTTTAATGTTCTTGGTAAACGTCACCGTTCAAAAAAAAAAGATCTTGGTAAACGTCGATATATAGTTTTCTCTTGTCTCTGCAAAATATGAAATATATAAAGTCAGAGAGATTTCCTAAAAAGATGAATAAGTTAAATTAAATCAAAACCCGAAGTCTAACATTGAATCACTGTACACTAATTTTTTTTTCTAATTCACCAGTTATCACTAAGCAAGGAAGGAAAAGTGAAGGAGATGATATCAGCAACTATGTTCTCTTACAAAAATCTTAGGTCTCTTAAGTGGAAATCTACAAATAAATCAAGGTAATCTCTCGCTCGCTCTATATATGTGTATGTGTGTGTATGTCTATGGGTGCGTTTTTCACATTTAAAGCATAGGTTAAAAGATGGTTTAGTCATTGCGGTTGTTTTCCGTACATGTAATAAGTTATTAAAAGATGATTATCTTTTCTGTTTGGGCCATTATGCAACCCCAAATTTTTTATGTATTTTTTGAAAGTTCAGTTACATACTCCGTTTATATATAGAGTTAACTAACTAAATGGTCCCCATTGGTTTGTTGCAAATGAAGGATTTGGTCCATTTTTTATTTTTGTATCAGATCCGGTCCCTATGGCTTTAACATGTCTCATATTCAGTCCGTTTTGACATGAAATGACCAAAATACTCGTACTTAAAAATAAATAAATGTTTGTAGGTAGGGGTATTTTGGTCATTTCACTTTTATTTAACGACTAAATTTAACAAAATAAGACAAAATGGACTTAAACCGAGACATGCATGTTAAAACCACAGGGATTTTCAAACAAACCACAGGGACATTTATGTAGTTAACTCTAACATATATATGCACAACTTTAACATTTTTATTTAAAAATAATCATTTTTGTAAGTCTGTTTCAAGGGTTTTTGTGTTACAAAATATCAAAATCTGGATACAAATACATTTTTTAGTGACTCTAATGCACCTAAAAAGGTACATTGACTAAAACATGAGAAATGAAAAAAAGTAGCATTGATGTTTTATACAAAATAAAGCTCTTTAACTTGAGAAAATAATATGATGAAATATGACCAGGTTCCGAAAAGTTGCAAAGATGACAGATACTTCAAATCTCAACATCCAAATCCAGATCAACTCTCAGTTTTCATCTTTGGGGATCATTTACGGAGCTTACCTGGTGTTCAAGTTTTGTGATTCAAAAACGGATTCAAGCGAACCATATGTAAAGCTAAAATATAGAACAGCAAGTAGAACCTTAATTTCATATGTTGCAGAGCGAATGGATCAAGACTGGATGATGATTGAACTGTGTCGCTTTAGGAGTCATGATAAAGTTATTGATTTTGAGGTTTTGCTAAAGAGCTTCTCTGGACGTTCTTGTGGCAGTGGTCCCATCTATGTAGACGGCATTGAGTTTCGACCCATTGATAATGTAAGTCCAAACGTTATACTTACATATATTAGAAGGAAAATGATTCACTGGCTGATTACAAGCCTAATCTATTTATTGTTTGACACTGGCTGATGGCTTAGACATATTCTATCTCCTTATAATTTCCTTTAACTTTTTCATGCGTCTCTATCTATTTGTTACGCATTTGAGTTAGGCATGCATTCCATTGAAGCTCATATCCATGTCTTACAAAAATTCAATACATTGAAGTTTACATGTGAACCTTTGGCTTAAGGATCCTCATGTATGGGATAACGCTTCAACAAACGGGATTTATATCCATACAAGTTATCTTCCATTTTATAAATATATATGAAACGAAACTTCATACTATACTCACTTTCTACATTGCCATATTGTCATTTGGCTTTACAGGATGATCGTGAAGAGAGTGTGCACAGATTAATAAATGCAGAGTCTAGCGTTATCGGGGGCAAAAAATTGACAAGTGTCTTTTATGAAATAATGGAGAGGTCCCATTATGATGTGCTTGCTATGACCAAACAGGAACTTTATGAGCTTCTTATAACTGGAGTCCTTATTGATAATGGGAAAAAGGTGTTTCTTTTCTAGATTTTCGTTCACATTTTACATGTTTTATAATTGTTTCTCCTATGTTTAGGTGTTAACAAATGTGTTTCTCTATAATCAACAGCTCTTTTTACTAAGCAAAGCGAACTGCAAGAAATGCCATATGCTGCCTGCAACTGCGGTAATAAACAAATCTTCAGGTGCAAAATATTTCAAATGCCAATCTTCAGAAACGTCTAGGTTAGTTTTGTAGTTTGATGGTCATTTATTATATAATGTGATATATATATATATATATATATATATATATATATAATATATATATTATTTATATATATATATATATATATATATGTATATATATATATATAGTAGGGATCCGGTGAGAAGAAACATAAAAATGAGAATAATAAGAAGTAATTTCTATCCAACCCACACATTTTAAATAAAAGACAAAAATCGAAATGAGATGCATGAGTTATTGTATTGCATCTTAAATTGTGTTTGTGGGTTTCTTCTTTGATCATTCTTAATTTAATTTATCTTCTCATATGAATCATGACTATATATATAAATATATGAGTCTTTCTTTTCATAACCATTCCTAGTGCGTATAACTGACAGAAACCACGAAAAACATGCATGCATCAACGCCTTCAATAATTGTATTTTTGGCAACATATATTCTAAAAAACTAAACATATATTGTTAAAAAACATAGTTATTCTAAAGAATTTGATAAGAAATTAGAAATACAAAATTTCTCTTTGAAGGTGTGCATGTATGTTCTTATAAGGTGTGCAACAACAATATTGCGGCTGTGTGTAAGATTTTTGTGAAAGAAGAGAAAGAGTTCATGATGATAAAATACGAATAAACATAGGTGATTCTTTACGATTTTTTGATGATTTCCATCATTTTTTATTATTTTTTAAAAGGGCGAGCTTGTATTTTTTTTTTTTGTGGTTCTGTCAGTTCTTGCACTAAGATTGGTTCTGAAAAGAAAAAAAAATTATATATTATTATATATAAATAAATAAAATTGAGGATTCACGTGAGAACACATGCTCACGGTGAAAGTTTAGGATCTTCACAAAATAATTTCTTTGTGAAGGTAACAAACCTTCAAGTTGCACGTGTTCAGGTGTTCTCACGATAAAATGTGTTCTCGCCCTATCCTAATCCTTAGAATTATACTTAAATAGCATAAGTTAGGGAAGATGTAATCACACTATCATTTATGGCTGCAGATTTGAAGAGGTCATCGAACTTCAACGCCACCAAGCATTTAGTATCAAATGCGACATTGAAACTCAAATGTTGTCCCCAGATACGGCCTATGCATGTTATCTTGTGTTCCAACTTCCAGAAAATTGTGAGGGACTCAAGTGTCCGGTGAAAAAACGGGATCTACTCAACAAGAATAACAAAGAGAGCGCAATCATTTATCTTAGAGCCCCGGGCCCGATTGATTTATACAGAGATAAGAGAGTTCCAGAAAACAGAGAAGATGGCTGGATGGAGGTTAAGGTCTGGGAATTTGTCTATAATAACGAGATCAAAGAGAATTACATTCCCATGGAACTGAAACTGGCATGTCTTGGAGGAACTATGTGGGGCCTAATTATATGTGGTGTCGAGTTTCGGCCAATATAGAACAAAAGAATGAATCATTTGTGGATACTGAGATTTTATTTCAAATTCAGTATGTTAAATTTACATTCAAGTTAGCATTAGGACCTTTTGTATGTGTTTCGGCCTAATCATTTGTAGATGTTGAGTTTTGGCCTAATTATATGTGGCGTCGAGTTTCGGCCTAATTATATGTGGCGTCGAGTTTCGGCCATTAATGTTGTGATTAGATATTAAAAAAAAGGTATTTTTTTAAACTATATTACAAAAATGGTCATGCGTTTTATTTTATTTTATTTTTAATTTTTGAGTGGGAATATTGTTAAGTGAATATTTCATTAAGGAAACATTGTTTTATTTTTATGTACGACTATAAGTTTTAGAAAGTGATTTTCTAATTTGTGCCATACTGGCACAAGGTTTTAATCATTCATCAAACCAAAATCACTATATTTATAAGTTAGTTGATATGAATAGTTTTTTAATTTTGTGATGTTTACCAAACCTATTACAATTTTATATGTAGTAAAAATAAAGATATGTAATAAACGAGGGATTAGGCGGCCGTGCGTTGCTACGGAGCCTAATATCCGATAATTATTGCCTGATATATATTTTTTGGTCTCTAAGTTACAACTTTTAAATTATGCGTAATTTTCTAAATCTGAATCAAAGTTACAAAGATGTAAATATCGAAAAAATAAACATAGTGTATTTATTATACATATATCTTATGAACACATACGAAGTCCGTTGAAATAAACTAGACAAGTATGGTTAAGAAATTAAGTATCCTTAATAATCCGAGCGTCGTTGGACATTCTTTAATTTTTCACTCTAAGTAGCCAAAAGCATTATAGTTCCCTAACTTCCAACGCATGAGAAAAAAATAACCCAGCAAGCTTCCATATCATCGAGATAGATGATGACGATGATGACAATATCAATAGCACCCTCATCATCTAAGTCGACAATCTTTGAAAGCTTGGTTTTTGTTTGCCTCAAACGTTGAATGCTGAAGAGACATATCACGGGATGTTGACGCAGGTAATACTGAATAACATGATGATCATTAGGATCCTTAAGTGTATGAACCCATGCTGAAAACTTAGATCTATTTGGTGTTGAAAGTTGTAGCAAATGTACCAACAATTTGCCTCACACGGCTTTCGCTTAGCATGGCTCTAATAGTTCAGCTTCCGTTTGAAGTGGCACCGCAGATGTTTTCTGAAACTATCACTAAAACTCTGGTTCCATTTGTTGCCCAAGCTTGAGTCATTTCTGTTTTTTTAGTTTCATAAGCAATTAGGCACTTGTATCATTAAAAGTCCTTCAATTTAGGTGAAAATATTTTTTTTGAAAAGCAAAATATATCAAACCAAACAACCAACTTACAAACAATAGCATCCACCATTAACAAGATGCTTAAGAAGTGGACTCAAGAAAAATACATAAAAAACTACTACTAGAAACAACACTAAACTAAGACAAATAAAACTATATTGGTACAAATAACATTCCAAAGCCTAAGAGCCTCAAATGAAAATGAAACCATACACTTACTGTCCCATAATCCTGCTTGACCCACGAGCTAAAAGGAAACCAACATCCAAACAGAACGTTTTTGGATATAAAATAACAGTAGCACATGAAAATAAACAGCAGACTATATTTAACTAAAGAATTACCTATAACACCAAATGGATCAAACATGAATTCTCCCTCAAGCATTATACATAATCTCTATATCGATTTCTCTCTTGCTCCTTACCCAAACCATTTGAGACAACTTCGCTAGCCTAAACAAAAAAACAAAAAGTTATTAATAAATGTACTAATAACTAGAACACTTATGAATTGATCAATTGTAACAGTGGATATGAGCATCCTATAAAATGTTCATCTATCAACAACAACATTAAAAGCCAGTTTAAAATCTAAAAAGCAGTGGCCTTAATCAGAGGAACAAAATCAAGTAGACAGGTGGTGCAACATATAAAGCATGACTAAATTGCATTGCTAGACATGTTAATACTGAATAAATAGACTATTGAACATTATACAAATCGAACATTGTCTTTAGAGTATATCTAATACGATGGTAAGATATAACAGTGATAACAATAGTGGTAAATGTAAATCAGTTTTGAAAATAAATTTTTCCAAGGCTATTTTCTATTTTCTGATAGTAATTCACATTCATAGCGATAAAAACCAAGGATCACTGGCAAAATAAACTTATATGGAGAGAAATGAGAAGGAAAAAAGGATATGGCAAAAGAATTTGCACCAATACACTTCTACGACATCCTATCCTTTTTTCTCGCCTCTCTTTATTAAGTATACTTTATCAAGGATATTGGCATCGCATCAAATTGAATGTTGACTGCAATAAAGAAATATGTGTAGCAAATTTTCGTTTAAAAAAATGCAATATACGTATCGGTTACCATTATCATCATTCCTGCCAAATCCTGTAACACTATCACATATTAGTTTTTTCACGACTCCTGCGTTGACCTTTTTACTTAAGATAATCACTAAAAGTGGAGACAAATTAATGACCACAACTTCTACACACCAGTTAATAAAAAGTAACAGCTATTTTCCTTGCTAGAAACCTGATTGTGCAATATTCGACATGACCGGGCTTCGATGGTGATTGAAGAGTATGAGGGTGGTGTTTGAACTGCCAAGTCGTTGATAACTTATGACAAAACAAATAGAAACACTACGTTAAGTGAAGCGTAGGGGTGTGACCCTCCGAATCACCTTTGGCGTGAGAATAAGTATGGGTTTATGATGATAATAAGTGTGTATACAGTAAATGTAGGTGTTGATAACGTATCCAAACCTAAGAGACCTGCCACTCTATTTACAAGTGATGAAAATAGGCGTAGGCAAGGTTCCACACTTTTTTCGATGGTCATGAGGGTGTCCTGCGTATAGACTCGAACTACCTCAGCAGTTAAGCAGGGTTCATAGCACATTTCATGTATCCAACCTAAATAAGTGTTTATCCGACGAGCCATTGGCAATTCCGTTAGATGAAATACACATTGATGATAAACTCCGCTTTGTTGAAGAACCAGTGGAAATTATGGATCGTGAAGTCAAGAGGTTAAAGCGAAGTCGTATTCCCATCATCAAAGTTCGATGGAACTCCAGGAGAGGTCCTGAGTTCACATGGGAACGCGAAGATCAGTTCCGGGAGAAGTATCCGCACCTCTTCGCAAAAACCGCACCCCCGACAAGTGCCGCATCTTGAGCCTTGCGGACAAGGCTCCGTTAACGGGGGAAGACTGTAACAATCCATTATTTCAGGTCATTTCCCGACTCAATTAATTCCATTATTTATTTTTAGAGTTTTAAGTTTACATCAAGCAAGTGTTATATGATTATTAGGAGTATAATTTATAACTTTTTGTAATTTATTTTTGTTGGTTACGTAAAACGCTTACGTTTCGCAATAAATTACATTCGGGCATACCCGGAAGTACCTATACCTATCTATACTCAAACAAATACCCACATTTATACCCAATACATAAAATTTAATCATTTTATCAACTAAATAAGCCTTATGGCCGGATATAGCATGAATGTACAAGAATTAAAACCTTAAAACCCACTAACTCTTCCATTACAACTCATACCTTACACAAAGTGTACCCTAATTCCCACATCTCCATAAATTGGCACATCACATGTACCCTGCACCCATTCTCATCCATTTATTTGCCTAGATAGGAGGAGAAGTCTTACAAGGCTTGTACCATTACCACTAGCATCCCATGGTTTCATTTCTTTGCCTAGCTCACTTATACACTCCAACAAATTATCAAAGCACAAAAACTCTCCCATTTTCATAACCAAACCCACGACTCAATATAACAACACTAGGGTTTCATAATCTTTGATTTTCTAAGGCATTCTAAGTATTCTAGTGTTCATTATAAGATCATTTAAGGTTACTCAAGGTATTAGCAAGCTTAGATTTGGGTTTAGCAAGGATTAATCAAGAAAACATATCTAGGGTTTTCTTGATTAGGGTTTTGGATTTAGAAGCTTGGTTAGGGTTTTTATCTTGTGTTCATCATCCTACTCATCTTCTATAAGGTCTATTTAAAGTATTCCATATTCATTCATTCATTATCTTATGTGTACATACTTGCTATATATGTTAAACACCACCTAGATTCATTTTTATGATATATGAAGTATTTTAAAGCTTAAATAATTTGAATTTATTTGTGTATGTGGTGAAATAATAGTTAAAATAAAGGTACATGCTTGGTATAAGTGTTAAATAATTTACATGAATGATTTGCAAATTAAATGGTGATGAAAGTTTATTTACAAGTTTATATGCAAAAAGACCACAAGGACTTGGATTTCATTTGGACAAGTACTATGGACATTTAGAGGACTTATTATATGTAAGTAATATTGTATAAGACTTGGTAAAAGAATGGTGTAAAGTTTCTAAATCATTGAAATTATAAAACATGTCTTATTAATCATAAAACCCTAATTATTTTTACACCTTACTATTGTAATTCGACATATAACTTACACATTTTATATTTTATTAAAATATTACTCATTACAAGGATCGTAAGCATATAAAGAACTTGAAAAACGGATTTATAACGAGGAAGATATGACATTTACAAATTTACGTTAATAAAACGTATAAAAGTGATTTTATAAAAGTTATTTTGTGCACATACCTACTGTTTCGGATCTGAGTTATAAAATAGATATTTTATAAACATAGTACTCTTCATGACGAATCCAAGGACATAAGAAACTCGAGAAACAAAATAAAAATGAACAAGTTATATACAACTAATTACATAAAAAAGATAGTTTTTATAAACTGTTATGAACAGTAAATGTTACTGTTCATCAGAGGGTTAATTTTTATAATTATAATATTTTGATAGATTTTCTTAATACGAAGACGTGGACATAAGAAACGTATAAAACGGAGTTAAACCGATAAAGATATGAGGCTTTTAAAATCGCGCGCACTATTTTTATTTTTATACATTATTCTATAAATAATCAAATTAATTATATAATAACAATATATAATTAATAAATATATTAAATCATATTTTAATAATACAAAAGCAATACTTTCTTTATCGATCCAAATGCAATTACTTTTATTTAACAAAGCACGGTTTAATTATCATTTCAACTTTTAAAGATTTAATAAAAACTATTAGGTGGTTGTGTGACTATATAACAAGTGATGTTTTATTTATATAAAATACATTATGCTCATACAACCTATAATTAATTAGGCTTCATTCGGATTGCCAAGACGATTCACTTATTTGATTTAGATAATCAATCATTCACTTACGGTGAGTTCATAGCCCCGCTTTTATACAATTATATTGTTTTACAACTTTGGGGTGAGAAACATGCATTGTTTTACGTTTGGACGCAAGTACTCTTTTAAACAAATTACGAGTTGGCCTAAGTAGCTAAACCCACTATTGCCCACTATCATGAACTGTCAATTGCTAGTTAGCGAGCGCGAATGTTATGAATAGATCTATTTGGGATTGACATCCCCGTTCGGGTGAGTAGCTCTCACTAGTTTTGGAGGTCCGAAACACGAATGTATACATGTCGGAACAATTTGGATGTTGCGGGTTTAAACATCTACACGGGCCCATTATTTGCATTAAATTGCATACATAGATGTCGAGCTTCGGTGTCATGAGCTTAGCGCACTTCGTAATTACTTTTATGATATTGTATTCGTTACTTATTACAATTTTAGAAATCTTGCAGTCCTACTTTATACATTTATTAAACCTGTGAATTCACCAACTTGTTTTTCTCAGGTCAATAGGTACGAGAAACAAGGATACATTGGTGGTCACCATTTTGGAGTCATTACTATAAAGGTTTGGGTGCATTACATTTTGGAAATAGTTGTTATGTTTTAAAATATTTACTTTTCATGGATGAACAATTTAAGCTTCGGGCTATTGTACCAAACAAGTTTATTTAATCCAATGTATCAATTTTTAACGACTCATATAGAGGTCGTTCTCATATCTTGTGCTGTTGATCTATCAAGTAACATTCTCTGACCCCTATTCCGCTACGACCTATTTTGGGGGTGTTACAGAAGCCCTCATTACACTTAGGCAGAAACCGGGTCAATACATATGATGTCAAGAATCGAAAAGATGATTGCTAACATTGAAGACTGACATCTTGGACCCAGTGATACAATGCACAACCCTCCCAAGCCACTCAGAATCTCTCAAAAGATTTATGTTTCATTTCTCACGGAGATTACACGCATTTCTATTGACTTTCTCACTCCGAGTTAGTTAATATTGAAAATGTGGCAGTCTGCTCCAGCCTCCGATCACCAAAAACAAAGTGCACTATTGAGTCTAGAGCCAAAAGAGATCGTCTATAAATCTCATTAGGACACTTGTCAAATCATACTTGCTATGTCA